>JAOTON010001569.1:0-17500 GCA_034440635.1 Lepas anatifera | reverse complement strand
GTGAGAAGTGCACAGTCAAAAATCCATAAAGTTCTTCCAGAAGTGTCAAAATGGTTTCCAGTCCAATCGTTTGTCTCTAAATACTTCAAAATCTCATTATCAGCTTTATTCTAGCGCTAACATGAGAAATTTTGATGTAAGACTAAATGGAATGCAGCTTAAACGTGAAGAAACTGTAAAGTATCTTGGCGTTTATATTGATGAAAAGTTTAAGTGGAATTCGCACATCCTTCATGTGTCTTCGATTATAAGTAGAAACTTAGGAATCATGAGCAGAGCCAAGTATTCCCTATCATCGCACGAACTCACTCATTTGTATAACGCCTTTATATTGCCCCATCTAAATTATTGTGCAATGGTTTGGGGTAGTAATTACGAATCCACTCTCGATAAGATCATCAAATTACAGAAACGTGCTATTCGAATCATCGACAAAAAACCCTATTATTACCACACAAATGAACTGCTTCTAAAATTAAAAATACTTAAATTCCCTGAACTAGTCTCAGAACAAAAGTTATTATATTGTCGAAAGTATTGGATGGTACAATGCCAGATGTGATATCGTCTCTTTTTCAGAAATACAGAACAACTAATACGAGATTGATTAGACACTTTGAAATACCTCAGGCTACAACACATTATAGGAAATTTGCTCTGGCATGCTCTGCACCTGAAATTTGGAACAAAACCATATGTCCAACCTTTAAATGTATAACGGAAGTTCCTCTAAACAAACATGTGCTTAAAAATATATCAGAGAAGTATTCTTTTTGCAATTATAGAATTCTTAATAATGAGCCTCGATGACCGGCGCTGATGGTGGTGATGATGTACCAGCAGTGTCCTGAAATTGGGAATTTTGCGTGGAAACCCACACCTGGACTTGATCAATTTTGACATCCTAAATCTTGAATTTTGACATCCTAAACAAAATCATCAGAATCATCTGCTTACGGCATCATCAGCTTGTGAAGTGGTGGCCTCAATGACAGCTTTTTAGTGTGCCCTTATTTTCATCTCCTACTGGATTTTAGCCTTGTGTTAACATGTACTGGCATCAGTGTCCTGAAATTGGGAATTTTGCGTGGAAACCCACACCTGGACTTGATCAATTTTGACATCCTAAATCTTGAATTTTGACATCCTAAACAAAATCATCAGAATCATCTGCTTACGGCATCATCAGCTTGTGAAGTGGTGGCCTCAATGACAGCTTTTTAGTGTGCCCTTATTTTCATCTCCTACTGGATTTTAGCCTTGTGTTAACATGTACTGGCATGGTCTTTTATTGCTTGTTGCTGTTGTTGCAAATACATGTATGGATCTAATTTTTTTTTAGAAGATAAAGCTGGAAGGGGAATCCAGGGTTAGGGTGGTCGTCAAGGCACAAAGTGAGATGGGTTAGTCAGATGACAGGGCGAGGAACGTAAAGGAAGCAGATCCTTGTCAATACTCCTTACCCTAAGAGTTTTGATTATAATCTGCTTTGCTTAGTTTTCTAGCCTCTTAACTAATGCATGAATTCCCCTTATTTAAGAAGGTTATCAAAAGCCAGATACCTAATACCTTGTGAAGAAAGAAGAACGAAGAAAAAAAACTAGCCTAAGACAAGATGAAAAACCCAGGATAACTTGAAAAAATACAAAAACCCACCACTTTTACCTGTGTGACATAGTGACTACAAGCAGAAGGTCTAATCAGAGAATTTGTGATGTTTCTTCTTATTCGCTACCTACCTAGAGTTGTTAAGTTTTTGTTGGTCAAAGTTTCCTTGATTTCATCCTAGTAGCCATCCAGGAACAGTTTATTAATTATTTGTTTGAAGAATTTCTTTGACATGGGGATATCTGATAGATTGGGAATTTTGACTGTAATAATTTCATTCCATATTCTTGGACAGGAAATAGAGGAAGAGAACGTTCTGTATAGTGCTTCAGCCGGTGGCTGCTTAAAGTGTCGAATTTGCCTAGTATTTCTACTGCGCTCATGAAGTTCAAAACATTGACTGTAAATTTCTGGAAGGCTTCCAGTCAAGAAGTTGTGCAGGACAAGCAATTGCTGTTTTTACTATATCGTCTACTCTTAATATTTTTAAGCTTTTAAACAAGCAGGAGCTGGGTGCTCTATGATGAGCACCTTCAATGATTCGTATTATTCGTTTTTGTAAGTTGAATAGTTTGGTTAGGTTACTCCTGTAATTATTGGCCCAGATGAATGCGTTATAATTGATGTGCGGGAGCACAAGAGCGTTGTATAACATGAGCAACTGCTTTTTTATTAAGTATATGTTTTACTCTGACTATCACGCTAATATTTCTACAGATTGTATTACATGTTTTTGATATGTGTGTTTTGAATTTCAAATTTTCGTCCAAATATAAGCCTAAATACTTAACAGTTTTTGCTCTTTCTATCAAGATCGAGTTAAAGCAAATATCTATACTTGGCTTATCGCTAGACACTGAATATATCTGATAAAAAGTTTTTCCTGCATTTAAAGTTAATCGATTACCTATCAGCCAGTCAGAAATCAAGGGAATTACTTCATTTATGCGGCAACTGACCTCCACCATTGATTGGGCTTCAAAGAGAATTGCGGCGTCATCAGCAAACAGATAGAATTGAGCTTGGTTAGAAGTTTTGAAGATGTCGTTGATATAGATGTTGAACAATAATGGGCCGAGTATAGATCCTTGTGGAATGCCCATTGTTACGCTTTCAATGTCAGATTTCTCGCCCAATACTTTAGTTTTTTGACATCTTTTTTCAGATATGACTCATATAGCTTAAATTCATTACTTCGTACCCCGTATTTCCATAACTTGTGCAAAAGAATTTTGTGGTCCACAGTATCGAAGGCCTTTTTTAAGTCCAAGAATAGAGCTACAACAGTTTTATTTTGGGAGAGCTGAGAAGTTATACGATCACAAAGAAGGGAGATGGGCATGTACGTAGAATGCCTTTTCTAAAGCCAAATTGATAGTTAAATAGTACGTTATTGTTCTCCAAAAGTCGGGAAAGATCATTGTACATTATTCTTTCAAGAATTTTCGATAGAACAGGAAGAATCGATACTGGTCTATAATTTGTAAAATGCTTCCTGCTGCCTGATTTATAAACTGGTTTAATAAGAGCTATTTTGAGACAGTCCGGAAAAGTTCTCTTTGAGATAGATAACTTCATTAGGTAGGTAATATGTTCAATGATGAAGGGTGCTATTTTTTAAGGAGCATGGTTGAGATTCCATCTATTCCAGGACCAGTATTTTTCAGGTTTTTTATTATATCGATTACATATTCTTGAGTTACTTCTGTTGAGGTATAGTGTTCTACTGCTTCAAATTGTTAAAGGTAGATCAAAGGATCAGTTGATGTCCTGGGCAATTGTTTGTCTAGTGAGGGACCGATGGTACAAAAAAATTTATTGAGTTCATTTGCAATAATTTTGGGTTCATCTAAAGTAATTCCTTTATTCTCAAAAACCTTTGGAAAAGATTCGTCTCTCTTCTTCCTGTGCATCATTTCATTTAATGTCTTCCATAACCTTTTTGGATCGTGTTGGAACTCTTCAAGCCTATTCCTCATATATATAATCTGAGCTCTTTTAATAACTGCGTTAAGGCGATTCCTATATTGTTTGTACTGGTTTTCTTTGTCAATGTTGCTTTTGTCTCTGATAAACCTTTTGTGTAATCTATTTTTCCTATTTATACTTTTAACTATTGCAGGTGTTATCCAAGGTTGCACAGGATCCCGTCTAAGACTTTTCTTTTTTTAGATAAGTGATCTAATTCTTTGTTTATGACTGAAATTATTAAGTTTGCACAGTGGTGTGGATCACTTGGAGGGGGCACATTATCAAGTTCATACTTCACCTTTCCACCCAGCTGATTTGCCAACCTCATGTCGAATGAAGATGTTATGAACTCCTTGTTAATTGTTTTATTATTTGAGTTTTGAATACAGCAAAATATTGGCAGGTGGTCTGTGGAGTCATCTATGATTGCTCCAGCTGAGGCAATTGATTGGGGATGATTGACAAAGATATTATCAATTAGTGTGCTCGGGTGGTTTGTAATTCTTGTTGGGACTGAGGTGCATCGCAAGAAACCGCCACTTGCCATACAAGACAGAAATTCCCCGCCTAAACCATAGTCTGAGTTCATAAGGTCAATGTTATAGCCGCCAAGTATGAAGCACCTCTTGTGTTTCCGGATAATTTTGGAATGATAGTATTTACATACTCAAAGAATATGTCAGGGGAAAATGATGGGGACCTATAGATTGTTCCCACTATTATTTTTTCAGCTGAGCCTAATTTCAGTTCAATAAACAAAGATTGAATCTCAATAGTTTGTATAGATATATCATCCATTACAGTGTAGTTTAGATTTTCCTTGACATAAATTGCTGCCCCCTTTCCTCTGTGGTTGGTGTCTAAACTTGAGCAAATTAGTTTATATGGGGAGAAATCAAAATTGTTGTCCATAAGATTGTTGAGCCATGTTTCAGACAGGCATATAATATCATATTCAACCTTGGATAATTTTAGAAATGTGATAAGCTTACCAAAATTTTTTGACAAAGACCTAATATTCAGGCGAATCACTGAAAACAAGTTGGAAATTACATTGTCAAAGTCCCTGTTTAACTCATGATATTTACATTTATTAGAGAGTTCAATTAATTCATTAGTATGTGGTTCTAACTCATCCTCCCCATCATCTACCCCATGAATCCATTTGGGCTTTAAGTTTGTGAGTTGTGAATTCTGAGCTAGGTTTACTTGCAAACACAAGGAACAGCAAAGCTAGTTGAATACAGAAAAACAAAAAGAAAGAATATGTATAACAGCAGAATGCACAGGACAAGTGGAACAAGTATGTGCAAAATAGTTGAGGTCAGTCACTCTCATCTGGGAAAGCCTAACAAAGATTCATACTAAAAATCAAAGCATAGAAATAGATTGACAAACTGACTTAAGCTGTTTAGTTTAGTTACACCTTCTTAGGGATCGTCTCAGCTTCTGACGGGTCAATGGTGTTTGTCCTGCCCACCTCAGGACCAGGTGTCCCATCTGCCCCTAGATTTTCATCAGTTCCATCACTGCTGATGGAGCTATTGGGACTGTTCCTCTGGGTCCAAGCCTCCCTGCCCTGAGCAGGGGCAGTCCCTGGAGCACCAGCAGCTACAGGAGAAGTTCCCCCCGATCCACACCCCGACCCCGCTCCAGAGGGACGGATAGTCCCTTTCCTGCATGTGGCAAGGGAGGTGTACCTTTCCTTTCACCCACCCGAGGACTTGGGACATGATCAGGCTGGTGAGATCCAGGGAGAACTTGGGATCCAGTCCGGTCAGAGCTAGGGGAGCCCTTCCCTTTCTCCTGCCAGCCTCCCTCCATCCAAACCCACTCATGCCTCCCCCATCCTGGTGAGTCTGAGCTCGGGCACCTGGTTGTGGGTCTTGAATCCCTCCCGAGCACTGAAATCCCCTCTGCAGAGAGCCAGGATGTCATCAGTTGTTGCTCCCACCCCTACTTCTATGGGACGTGATCTCTCCCCTACCTTAATGAAGATAGCTCCATTTGATGTAAAGTATGATCTGAATGGGCAAGACTGGTCCCTTCTCAAGCTCCTTAGCAGCTCTACCACTTTCATTCGCTGTTTGGTGAGCGACTCAAAGACTAAGAGGCCCTGCTTAAGCGGTCTCGTTCTTTTGTGATAGACCGTTTGCCGGAGAGATAGGTCACTGAACCTGACAAAGATCGAGCTTCTTTTCTCCAGTCTGTGACAGGCAGTTATGTCCATTCGATCTATATGGATGCCAATGAAGACTCTCAAGAGCCAGATCGTGATGTCATAGACATCATCAGCTGGGCGCAGGTCAGGTACAGCCCTGCCGGTAAGGACTAACTGATATTTCCGCCCATATTGATCAAGTTGCTCTAACTTTTTGGACATCTCGATAGCATCCTCCTTCAGTTTTTTGTTTTCAGCTCTGATACCTGCTATATTTTCCTCAATTCCTGCAACACCTGCGGATGACTCGGCCTGGATAAGCTGATTTGTCTGCTGCTCTTCTTTTAGTTTTCGAACCTCATCTCGTAGCTCAGCAACTTGTTCCTCCATAGCAGTAAATTTCGCACGGAGTTCATCCACTTGGTCTTTAAGGTTATTTTTAGGAGCCATATTCCCAAGAAAGCGAACCGTCCTAATATCTAAAGATACCCCCTGTTTTGGTTCAGAGTATCTAACTCAACTTAAATTCAATACATTAACAGGGCCTCAAAAGCATCTAATGATTGGGCTTTCCTCATTCATCGGGCTTTCCCATCAGAGGTGACTGAGGGCAATATTACAAAATGCTGCCTCGTTCTATGGATCTTACCATTTCTAGGAGTGAATCACAGTTTCGTCAACCGCCAGTTTCGCCAACGCGCTTCGCGTGAGAAGAGGAAGAGAGAAGAATGGGCTGGGCGAGTTGTTTTGATTTTGTCAAAGATGGCGTTCGATTACCCAGAATGCGCTGGTTCTACCCAAGGCCCTAGTTCTACCGAACAAGTTCTGGATCAGAGCTGCAGGTTCACCCCGAAAACGAGTACGACAGCTTGCTAACGGTAACCGACGGGCGGGTGGAGATCCCTCACGGTCTACACTCTAATGCAACTCTAATGATTGTGGTGGCGAAGGCTAGAGAAATGCAAGATCCCTTTGTATCTTTACCTTTCTACAGTGACGAAGGGAAAAAAACCCTCGACGGTTAATATATCTACGTAAACCGGCGCACTTTACAAGCAGGTACGGTACACTTAATTTTACCCTAAATAAACCTATATTATGTGTCAGAAACGTACAGATTTTGCAAAAAATAACCTATTTTCAAAATTTGTAGCACAGACAGTATACAAGAGAGAGTATTGACAGGTATCTGCTGGGTTAATTGGAGAGCGAGATAGGATCACTTCCACACGATTTGGCAGCACGTTGAGAATGAATAAAAATGCAGCATTATCAGTTTCCTTGTTTCAGAAGTTGAGGAATAGAAGCAGGGCCAAACCAGCAACTGAAGCCAACATACCATTCGATAAAGATGCTGCAACCCTAGCTTTGCGAACCTATTGCCGTCATATGGAATGCAGCATTCTTTAAACAGTCCCGTCAGGACTGATTCCATGTCAAAATAGAACACAGCATTCATCTTTGGAGAGAAGGAAGTTTGAATACTGAAGGATTCTAGCACAAACATTTTACAATGAATGCTCAAAATGACAAAACCCTGTAAGAGAACATTCTTAACAATTGCTTCTTCACAAGCACACTGAGACCTCACAGAATGCGAAAGATAATGCCTGACCCGGAGATGCAATAAGCTGAATCAACCATATAACGAAAATAAAGTCAGCCATCGACCCCTCACGTCTCTTAGCGTACTAATAAAGTACGAATACTAATAATATACCCCACATTATAAACCACACTAACCCTCGCCGTTTCTCTCCCCTCTCTCCTCTTTCAACTCAACAACAAAAGCTCCCACGCCTCAGACGCTTGGGATGTACGCTTTCGTCTTAAACATATAGCTGAATTCAAAAGAAACGCAATGACTAGCGGCAGCGCTGACTCGCGGTACCATTGGATAATTGAAGTTCAAGGACAAATTAAAAACCCGAAATATTGCTCGTTATTTTGCTAGCCGAGACTGATGTTTAAACTGCCTGAGGCTAAAACTGGTATGAGACATCATGAAACTCACATTCAGGGGGGTGCGCTCCGGCCCTTCAGCATTGGCGGAAAGTGGCAACCGTTTGGCGACCTCTGACGGCTGCGATGACGTCAGGTCAACCATGCAACAGGACGGCTCCATGATAAGTGGGTGGGGATTGTGACTCGGGTGGGATTTTTGTGTGTTCTCTTGCACTATCCGTGGGAGTAGGGCCATGAAACTTAGTTTTTGTGGTAGAGAAATGACTGTAAAATTTTTCCAGTCACAAATATTTGGGATTTTCCATGTTGTTTTATAGTAATTATGTGTTGAATGGAGCATTACGAATCTGGCGCAGGAATATTTATCACCTGGAATAAAGGAGGATTGCACATAAGGTAATAGAGTAAATGGCACCTATTTATGCACTATTAGCTTCTACACCTTAGGTTATAGAGCGAATTGCACCTACTTATTTCTGTTTATGGGTTAGCAATGTTTCTTGTAGTCTGGCAGACTGTTTTCTCTCCATGTAGAATGATGTGTTTTATGCAGTCCCTATTGTTCCTTTTTGTCGTCCCTTAAAACCATTTGTATGATTTGTCCTACATTTGTAATCGACTTTCATTTGCTGCTGGACCCAGTTCCCATGCACAATGGACCAACCTGGCTAGAGCTGAGAATCAGGATGCAACAACTGTGGTTATCACCACACTGGCTTGTATATGAATAGGTTCAATGGATATGGATAGAGCTCTGACATTGACATATAGAATAGTCTTTTATCTCTTTTTTGGCTACATCTCTAGTGCCCCATTGATACGTCCTTTCACTCCCTTCACTGAAATGTACAATTTTTCTTAGAAACAATGGCTTATTATGTGTACAAGCCTGTTTCTTCTTTGTATTTAATACTAGTTTTTTAAGGAATGTTGTGTAATGAATAGTTTTTTAAGGTTGGGTATAATTTTTTAATAAAGCAAGCTTTACTCTCAGCGGACTACTCTCATTTCCATTTGCAGTGTACGGAAAATATTCAAAGTCACACTGCTATGTGTTGCCAGACCTGGCTGGATATGGATAAATGACAATCAGATTGAAACTTTGGTTTCCATTTCCTAACGTTTTATCCATATTGTAAATGCATCCAGATCAATCATGTAATCCTGATCAACATTGTGCGTGGGAACAGGGTCTTTGTATGTAAATCCAGAGTCTTGTTCCTGCTGAGCTAGGTGTCAGTGTCGGCGTCTGCGGACCAAGGGGCCTGATGGCGCCCAGTTGCTGGATGATTTGTCGTAGCTTGTGTCCGCTGGTGATGTAATGTTGATTCCGTTTTTATTGTTTTTTTTACTTTTAACCCTAGTGTGATGAGAGCGTAATAAACATGTGATGGCTTCAAATCTATGCAACTGGGCAGGGAGTATGAACTGAGCTCAACTATGAAGTCCTTAGGGAGCAGGCACTCTATGGGTGTGCACTAATTTTCTTGTTGTAAATAACGGCTCTGCCTGTGTCACTCAAAATATTAACTTAATCATTTCTGGAGCACTTTCCAATTTCAGTCATACTGCTACTATTTGCAAATTAAAATTTTCTAACTCTATTTAGAAGGCTTCCAACTCTAACTAAAGAAGGCTTTAGCTGAATGAATTTTTTATCATTATGCCATCCATATTTTAACTGAAAATAATAAAAATGCTATGAAAAGCTTTTGTGATGAGGTGGTTCCAGTTTGGGCACTTAATTATTGAAAACAAGATATGAGTGGTTCTAGCTCAATCTCATTGATTTTTATTTTGGTCTTCAGGATATCTCTGAAGAGCCTTTGCAGTGGTTTTCATTAAATGTGCTTATGTGTTGTTTGTGCTTTGTTCTGCTCCATTTTGGCTTTCTCTGTTGAACTTGCTCAGAAGAAGTCATTCTAAGCTAATAAGTTGAAGAACATGAGTGACCGATCTGCCATTTAGTATTTTAATTGTATTTATTTGACATTCACTGAAGGTATTACTCGGAACTGCTCGCTGAAATTATGCTCAGACAATTGAAAAACACATTATTTGAGTCATATTTTCATAACTGTCCATGTTAATAAATATGTATGCAAAATTCCAACATCCAAAAACAATAATTCCAACATGCAAACAATTTTCATATGCACTCCTTACTATTCAGAACAACAGGTGATGAATTATGAGGCAGCTCAAATTCATCACCACTGCTCCAGTCTTCTCCTTACTGACGTTTCTCTTTCTCTCACCAGGTGCTAGGCTGCAGGGTAGGATATCGGGGTACCTGCGGGTACTGGGCCGGCACAGAGCTCGGTAACATTTACCTCTGCTCTCAGCTTTGTCCTCACTGTGACCATAAGCAGCAGATTGCTAAGAAAATGGAAGCTCTCCACGTTCGAACTAGAGATCTTCTGAGTGGCTAGTGACAAGATTACAGCCGGACAGCTGTGCTCTCGCTACCGTGCCAAGATATTCTACTTGTGCTCGGCCGTGGCAAATTATGAAACGGACTGCATCACTATCTTCTTAGCCGCCAAGTCAGCCACCGCAGCTTCGTGCAGCGCCGTTTAATGGTGATAGTATTCCAGTACTGCTTGTTCATGTAATGAACTTTCTCTACCTGCAATATTGTGGGTAATGCGTGAGACGACTCCCTGGATGGGGAATCCGCTGCTTTCCCGCTGTGCCATCCTGGTCGATGGCCACACTTTCGTCCGAATCGCAACACAGATAAGCTGAGGTGAGGAGTGCGTTGTGCCTGGTTGGTGTCGTTATCGTCGGTTCGACGCCGTTCGACTTTACCCTCAGTGTATGGACGCAAACTGAGTATGATGCTGATGTCTGCTCTGTCGCGAGTAAACTTCTCGTTCGTTGGGGAAGAAGAGGCGAGAGTTGTGACAAGACAATTTCCGGCACCTTCTTGGACGACTGATGGCAACGCATCTCCTCAATTCTCTGAGCATCCAACAGTCTACGGTAAAGAATTTCGCCGTGCTGCAGTAACCTCCCTTCTCATCCGACCTGACTTTGTGTTATTTTCTTTCCCTCACGGTCAAACGTGGACGAAACTACAATGACCGCGAGGACAAGTGTCCGCAAAAAATTCATGGTGTGCAAAGACACTTACGAAAATGTCGGGGAAAGTGCGCTGAACTCATGAGGGTGATGCAAAGTGATATTCTTCAATTTGTACATTGAACATGGAGCTGTGACGCTAATCGTTCAGCTTGTCTGATACACTCGTAAGCGGTATTGTTACCTGCATGAAATTTTATCGCAGAAGTGTCATTTTTCCTGTCATATTTATTAAAGCAGTAATTGGGCGCGTAAAATACCAGTTCCTGCATAATTTCGCACAGGTGTGGACTGGTATGTCCTTGGGCACCTCAAGTGAAACCTGCAAGCGGTGTTAAAAATGTCCCTTAAGTCTGTGCTTCCATTTTCTAATGTCTTGAACTTCGTTCGGGGCAGTCCAATAGATTCGTGGGTCACATGCCTCATTATATATAGATTGCATGCCTCATTCTATACTTTCTGTTTAAAGGTCGGGGTACCAACATGTTTCCAAATTTGGGCACATCAATCTTCGTAAAAAAACTTTTCCCTGCTGTAGTGATGTACCTTGAGACATAGCTGGTCATGTCGTATCCGTTGCCGACGAATATTCACCGGACGCACTTATTGAATATATATCACTTGTTAAGTTAACAAATGACTATTTTATGTGAGGTTCTTCTCGCTGAAGCAGTATTGAACGGAAACCACGAAACGAAGTGGCGGAACACCGTCTCCGGCCGATGGTGCTATCTTCGACGAGATCCTTAATGCAGTGGACGTCAGCGCCGAGTGGAGGCATGGGGGACAACGGTGCGCTGCGTCTCTTTTAACATCTGAAAACGCTAACTTGCATGAACAGACCAGACTAAAAAATTATAATAAGAGCTTAATATATTTATTTCAACCAACAACTCATGCTTGAACAACAAACGGGCAATGTACCATGGGAAATGTTGCTCATAGTTCACAGCCTACATTGTACGGACGACACTAGTAGGCTGAATGTGCTCTCTTCTTCGGTTTCGAAAACGTTCTTGCAGGCTTTGTTTTGCCAACTCGAATGTCAGTTACGCATTGCCTCCTGAGCATGCCAGCAGCGAAGGCTTCCTGTACGAGCAAGTAGACATTAACGCTTATTCAGAGCGGCGGATAGACATAACAGCAGACAATCGACATTCATTTAAATGTGTTTCGTTCTGAGTGGGCTTTAAAATAGGCGAAGAATCAGTAAATTTTGTATTTCCTGTCTGCCTACAAGAATGAACAGGCAAATTCCAAAAGTGTAATAATTGACGTTGCTTGGACATGCAAAATTGCATTAAACTATCGAGAGAGGAACAAACCCGGAGAAAACTGTTGCAGTCACATTAGACAAGACTGTTTCCGGACCCCTGCAGGGATGATTATCGACCATCTAAGGTGATATTACCATTTCCCTCCATACCATCTAAGCAAAGGCAGAAAAAGGATAGTAGTGTGAGGCTGTCGGTTGAAATAAGATTGAATCGTGCCACCAGCCATAGGCATGTTTCAGCGAATTTATGCAAAGTTAAAGTAATGTAAAAATGATTTTTGCTAATACCTGCCTGATATTTGAGTAATTCATGAGAGCTGGCAGAGCTGGGTTCAGGATTGTCAATTCAGGGCGCCATCCGGACCAGGGGCGCAGGTTTTGACCGGAAAAACCAATCGGGTGGGCGCCAACCTATCAGTGGGCACCCGGTTTTCGCATCGAAGGAACGACATTTCAAAGGGGCACCATCAACCTTTCAGGTGGAAGGGGGCATCTACCTTTTGGGGGCGACGAGGGTCGATCGGTCTGACACCTGCCCCCCACCCACTGGATCCAAGTATGAGCGCTGACCAATAGTTCAACAAGAAGCAAAGGCCAGCACAGAATCCCAGCTTTTGGGGAGGCTACACAAACCTCCGCACATATTTAAATTCTCGATGGATCTAGCACCAAATAAGGAAGCAGAAACACAAGAGGAAAGCCTATGTGAATGTTTTCATGACATGGCTGGGCAAACTCATTATAAATTAGACAGAAACCGTGCAAAACAACCATGGTCTGTGTTCATGTCTTTTACACAGGAAATTAACTTTATTCACAGCTCTATTTTTTATATTGTTTAACTTCCATGCCACCATTGCAGTTTTAGTTCATATTCCAGCTTGCCTGGAGTCTATAAGTAAGCAAAGGGACAAAATGTACATAAAACAAGAAAAAGCTGATCAACCAACAAACAACCTAAAGTTTTGTCCTAAAGAAAGCAGATAAAAGAGTTTAAAGGCAAAAGGCAATAACATGCTTCAACAGTATCCAAGGTTCAAGCCTCACTCAGTTTGGAATACTTCAAAGAATGCAGCATTAGCTTCATTACTATCAACCAAGGTTCAAATACCAAGGGACAACAGTAGGGATTTCCTGATCCTTTTAAAAGTTGGCAGCACCATTACTCAGGGGCGTAGGAACCAGGAGGGCAAGGGGGCAGTTGCCCCCCCCAACTTTCATGATTCTTAACCATTAACCCTATGGTGTTGACAGGAAAGAAATGACTTGAAAATTCCCGCTGCCCCCCTAATGTTGAACATAGTTTCAATGCTCCTGCCATTACTTCAGCAGTTGGTTTGTTGCAAAGCACTAAAGCTTCTTCTTAAACAAGCTTTTGAGTATGCTGAGGCTGAAATTTCAAATCATTTAAAATTATCAGCAGCATTTCCTCCTCACCATACACAAAGTTACATCATGACAAAGAAAGAGAAAATTTGCATTTGAGAGAAATATCCACTATTGACCATAGTAATTGACAAAAGTGGGTGACTTTCTGGAGAACCTATTTCAGCATGTGACCTCTCCACTGTGCAAAAGAAAATGGGGTATCTCCTATTGCTAATGCATTAGAGATACCCTTTTAGCGCTGCAACACTGCTCTTATTAACACAAAATACTATAAATGCCCATGCCAACACATGCATCCACAACAAAGCATGGCTGATGCATGCCTGTGTGGTGGGAGAGCACAATTCCAATACATAATAAATTCTGACAACTTCCAAGTACAACATTAAATTCAGCACTGCTCATTAAACATGTAAGGGCACTCAGTCCAAAAATGGATGTTTTTATATTTAAAATTGTATTGAATATGCATTTTGTTGGGTTTCAGGGCAGCATCCATTATAGTCATGGCTTGCCTATGTATGTATTGCATGCAAGAATAGCAGTGTAGTGTAAGTATAATACAGGTTGAAATATGACCAGATTGGCTGGATGATATGAAACCAATTGATAAGAATCATGCAATAGAGGAAATATCAGTTAATCACATGGAAAGGACAGGTCAAAATGAATAAACCACACATAATTATTTTGTTTTTTGTATCGGCTCATCTCGTTTTTGTTATGTTTTATCAGTCTTTCTGTTTGGCATTAAATTTTGTTTTTTCCTTTATTTTTTGCTGTTTCTGTGTGTATTGCTCCTTCTTTGGCAGCTTATGTTTTTCCTTTTTCTACCTATATTGATCATTTGCATTAATCTAACTACGTATTCGCCAGATTTCTTTTGTTTGATGCTGTATACCTATAAATGTCTTCCTTTTGTTGCTCCTTATTGCTTTTCCCTGCTCATGTCTTCTTTTGCTGTTCTGTTCCCTTACTTCTGTTCTCTATCAATATGAAAAATGAAATAAAAAGATGATGATGATGATGTAAATAAATGGCAATAGGGCCACATGGAAAACTTAATATTCTGATATGAAATATCACACATTTTCCTGCTAAATCTCGATTGGGCCTGCCACTTCAGGTCCACAGAATGTAAAAATCACCATCCCATCCTACTGACACATCAAATACGATTTCCAGGCTCCCAAAATGCTAAAAACTCTTCGCATATTATCAAACTCGAACGCGCCACTTACGCATCCCCGAATTTAAACAGGTATTAGTGACAAGCTATGATGCAAAACTCTCATTTTCTAGGCTGGACATATTCCTCGATCATTTCTCTATCCAGAAAACTACGTTACAATACCACCCTACCCCGCATCTACTCACCGCAGCCAATAACAAGTCTCCATCTCACCTCCTTCCATGCTCTCTGGACGGGGAGTTTCGGTTTGTTTGGTTGATCTTTCGTCATCACTCCACAATAACAATAATGACCTTGAAAACAAGCGGTTGCCATGTTTTGGAAGCGGAGCGTTCTACCTTCTCTCTCTATGGCCTTGCTCACATTGCTCGAAAACCAAGCAATCGTCACCATGTTGCGTCACCACCAACATACCTACCGAGTTATATCCAACATACCTACCGAGTTATATCACCATACTGTGGGGATATAACGACGCACTATATCCCCGTCTATGAGGTGAAATAGGGCCTTATATCCCCATATAGCGGTGATATAAGGCTCTAAAAGGGGCCAATCAAAAGCCGTTTAGCAGACTCGTGGTTTTGTTTCAAAACATTTTGTGGTAAAGCTAGTAGCAGAATTGTTGACAGTAAGCCAATGAAGATAAAAATAATACCCTGCGTAATCTCTATTAGTGCAGATGGCGCTTCAGTCTTCTTTCGCGCCCTGTTTGCATATATTCTTCAAAATAAACAAATTGATCAACCTGTGTCGATTGAAAATGTCGGGAGGAGGGTGGTGAGTGACAATAATTGAAATATTGGAGCAACTTTGGTGGAAAAAGACCAGTAACAGTTACTCAAACATTTAAAGCATGAAAAAGAAATACCTGGAATGGAGACTTCAATAGGTACAAACCCTCCCCGCTTTTGGGTGTCATTCTAAAACATTAAAAATCCTTCGCTAAGTAAAGCTCGGTAAGGACTAATGTGAAGTCTATGGGAGATGTGCAAGAATGGTTGTCACCACACCATTCTTGGAGGCTAATACTAACCAAGGCCCAAGGCCTTGAAATGTAGTGCTTCTGACGTAATATTTGGTTTGATGACGTCAGCTCCTTACGACTGAATTTCGACATCCTTAGAAATCGCGCGGGTCAGGGTGAATTATAACATTTATTTTTGAAGTTTCTGTGCTAAAAAACTTTTAAGAGTACCCCAAATATGAAATCAGAATCTTTTCTATTCGGAAAAAATATTGTTTAGCAATATTTTGGGTCATGTCACTCGGAATTTTGAGTGGAACAATGCAAGCATTGCCAAATAATTTAGACATCCTTGACTTTAAAGAGAAGTACTATAGTTTTACGATGTTTTTGTGGTTTACCATATATAAAATTTAAAATTTTGCTGTCTTGGTTTGATAAAACGATCCCAATATTGGACATTTGTTCTACAGTTTTTAAAGAAAAAATACCTAAAGAGGGAATCTTCACGGATCATGAAAATTGCACCTCTATGTATTTCTCGGAATATCTCCAAAGGCAGCCAAAATATTTAGATGAATTTCAGGATACTTTTAGAAAAATAACGAAAGATTCAGGTAAAATTAGTTTTTTCCATTACAAACGCCGAATCTCTGCGTTATTTAAAGGTGGAGAATTTCGACATCCTTTTCACGCTCAGGGGCCTGCCTGGTCAGTTTACTCGCATTAGAAAAACCGTACTTGGCAACCGGTGTCGACAGGTTTCCCTGAATTTGACGCGGGATTTCTTTCTTACCATTGTGAAAATGAATTTTCCGCAGTTGAGATTAGTGCAGGGAGGCACGGTCACGTGACATCAAAACAATTTCATGCCAGCTGATTATTGAACCTCGTATTCCGGAGATGCTCAAATGGGACAAGCAAAGAGCGTAAACGTAAAGTAAAGGATGCAGTTCGACGAAATTTTTAATTTTAGCAATGCCATCAGCGGAGACTATTCTAGTGCACGGAATTTTCACCGACGCTTGATAAATTGGAACGGTAATAGTACCTTGGAAAAGTAGCATTCGCATAGAAATAATATGCCGAACGGTGGAAAATATATATATTCCGACGGATTTCTACCATACTCAGCGACGGTGGAACGTCCAAATGTAAGGGGGCGGGCACCATGAGCTTTTCAACCCATAGGCGGATGCAGGGGTGAAAGGGGGGCACGTTCCCCCGATCGACTCTCGCCCCCCTGAAATGTCGCTTGTTCCCCCTCCAGGATGCGAAAATTGGCGCCCACCGATAGAATTTTGCGTCCATCTGATAGGTTTTTCCGGTCAAAAGTGGCACCCCCCGGGCCGGATGGCGCCCACCCGGAAACGCCCCCCCCTGATCAGCAATCCTGGATCCGCTTATGTTTCAACCCATTTCTTTCCAGTCAACGCCATTGGGTTATGTTAAAATTTATGATTTAAGGGGAGGGTACCGTGCCCCGGTACCCCCCGTTCCGCCGCCAGTGACCATACTCCCGTCATCATATAATCGGGTAAAAGTAAAAATGTCCGGAGCAGCGACGGATCCAACTTCCAAGGGGAGGAGAGTGAATAGAACATTACCCACCCCTCCCCGCCGCCCATTGGCAGACGCAGAGGGGCTTAGGCGGATTCAAGATTGTCGATCGGGTGAGGGGGGCACCATCCGGACCAGGGGGTGTCACTTTTGACCGGCAGAACTTATCAGGTGGGCGCAAAATCATATCCGTGGGCACGGATTTTTGCATCAATGGGGGAGGGTAAGAGGCGACGTTTCAGGGGACACCATTGGCCTTCCAAGGCGACGCCGTGACCATTTCAGGGGGCGACGAGGGTTGATGGGGGGCACCTGCCCTCCTGGATC
>JAOTON010001568.1:0-171289 GCA_034440635.1 Lepas anatifera | reverse complement strand
GCCCATCCGCCGTGCTATCATAGTTAGCAAACCAATAGAGACACCATAGTTAGTTACAACAGTACTCTGAGCAAGTGCCATAAAACATTGTTTTTAGTCAGAAAGCATAAGGGAAGGAGATTGTGGGATGTTGGTGTGCGATCATACATGTAGGTTCTGGAGAAACTATGATATTGTGCTAAGGTTGATGATGGATGAAATATTTTTGTACCAACTGTAAGTGAACTCTGTGAGTATGCTAACTTTTAAAGATAGATGTTCTTTAATATTTGTCATTCTTAAAAGATAAGCAAGACATTTTTGGGTTTTGGCAACCTATGTGGCCCTTGAACCTTTTAAATTAAAGATTAAACAGAGCATTCAGATAGCTCAAATTAGACCTTAACATGCCTTGATCTATACATGTTTAGGTACTATGGCAAGCTCATCTCTTTTTTCTCCCGTATGCTAGGTGGGGTAAATTTAGAAGTCTTATCCTTCCTCTATGTTGGAGATGTATGATGTGGGTAACAACAACTCTATTTTCTGTCCTCAATGATATTCTGTCTGGAGAATGTGGCTGGTTTCTTGAGGCATTTGGGGCAGCACAGATCCTGCATATATCTGGAGGCATAAACTTGATTTCCAGAAGAAACTTTTGTTTCCAACCAGTGCACATATCCATTTTGGTGTGTGGGGAGGTCGCTTATCAATAATTGCCATTTTCTCTTTTCTCCTTTTCATTGCTTTGTAGCAAACATGATATATGTTTTAGATATATATTCACCATTGTGGAAAGTATTGCAGCTGGTCAGAAGAGTCGCACCAGCCATCTAAAACTCTGGCACAAATTTACACAGCCAGCCACCTAAATTCACACCAATCTGCAGTATACCAGGGAGAAAGCACCCATCCCTACCCTAGTGTGCAAAGTATGGCATTTTCTTCAAGATTTCGTTGGTGCGAGTGTACTTGGAGACGGGATCAAGTGGTGCAAAGTCAATCAACCTTGTGTGAATTTGTGAGACTGGTGCAAGAAAGGTGACACTGAAAACCAAACAAATATTGACTGAATGGTTATAAAGACTGAGGAGGGGCTTGAAAAGTCCTTAACTATCTCACTAATAAGAGAGACAGCATTGCATTGTGTGGGTAGGAATGAGAGCGTTTTTCCCTGGTAATATGACAGGTTAGTGTGAACTGTTGGTGGCTGTCAGTGCAAGAATTTCAGATGGCTGGTGCAGCTTGTCTGACCTGCTGCCATACTTTGCAGACAGGTCCCTACCCACATGATGCAATTTTCCTTGTGTCTTTATAACCATTTTTCCATTATTTGTTTGGTTTTCAGCGTTACCTCCCTTGCACCAGTCTCAAATTTGCACCAGGTTAATAAAATTTGCACCACTTGTTCCTGTCTCCAGGGGCACTCACATTGACTAGGCCTAGTCAAAAGTACCATACTTGTAGCAAACAATGATTTTATTGCTTCTTTTTCTGCTGTCACTTTTGTGTAATAACTTGAAATATAGTAATGTGATGGATAGCATTCTTATAAAACACTTTGGCCCTAAGCCAAGTTTGTGCTCACATTTAAGTCCTGGGAATTGAAGTCTTCCATTCCATATTTTTTGCCTGTCCTTCCCTAATGCTTGTATGAATTTTTCAGGTGCTGCCAGTGGCTTAAGATCTGTGGATGGTGCCTCACTTCCTGAAGCTGCTGAGGAACCACATCTTGGACCAGGGTCTGAGGCTACTGGGTCCAGAGGCACCGGTAGTAGACAAGGGCCTCCCCAGCAGCTTTTGGCAAAGGACAATGCCAAGCTTCTGCTTTGCCACGCCCTTCAGTTGGAGCATATAAAGGTATGGGCCATCAGTTTTGTGCATCAAACTTTTACTTGCGTTCTTTTATATGTGCTGGACGTGAAATTTAAATCATTTGTATAGGATTTTAAATTATTCAGTGCTCGGGAGTGCACCTTTCCATTTGGTTTGTACTGTTTTTATTAATATACTGTGTACAATAGTATTTGCAGAGGCAAAATGGATTGCATTGCTATCAAATGAATCTCAGGTCACTCATGCGAATGAACATATCAATATATTTTTCACTGGCAACGGGAACATAGCAATAATTTTAGTGGTCCTCTTTTGAATAAAAGGACATTATGAACCTTCCTTGATAGATGAATATAGATTTAAAACAAATCTATAAATGTGTGAGAGCTGAACATGTTTCATCTTCTAATATCTGTTAAGTTGAACAATCATGATAAATGACTAGATTGTGAATATTTGGCTAAGTGTCAGTTATTCGCTCGATATAGCAAAACATCTAATAAAACTGTTCGTTTTGACAATCGCCCATCAGTTGATGATCGCCAGATGAAGTTTATACCACAAAATTTCCGTCAGGTGACTGGCCAGGAGCGACAGCGAGTACGTCCAGTGGCCCAGATGCTCAGCGAGCGCGTGGGAAAGTGTCTACTCCACCTATTTGGTCAGCGCTTCGTCAAGCAGGCTCAGATCGTCATCACCTGCGACGAGATGTTCGACACCTGCAACTTTCGGTGCTTCCTGGACGGCAAGGCTCATCGGTCAGCATTCGGCTTGGAGCACACCATCAATGCTCAGTATACTTCTCTGCTCGAGTTCATGCGGCTGATTCGGGACTCCCGAGTCGGATGCCAGAGCAGGTACCATTCCAGAACGGGTTCATCATGTCCTTAACAGCCCTGCGAGGTCTCCACAGCATGCTTCAGAACATCTACGGTGTCAAGTACTTTCTGACGTCTCGGGTGAATCAGGACATGGTAACAAACTTCTTCTCTCAGGTCAGGTGCTTGGGAGCAGGCAGCACCCACCCAACGGCGGTGGAGGCGAAGACTCGTGTTCTCATGCTAGACCACATACTGATGGAGCCCCAGTCTCGCTGGAAGAAGAAGAATCAACATACCTGAGTGCGGCTACCCTGCAACTGGACACCCCCCGACAGTCATTACTGAAGAGCTGGATGACATCGCTGCTGTGTGATCAGATGGAGAGGGTGCAGCCGTGCCCCGCTCCACCGGTACCGGACAACCCGGAGCAGGACTGGCTGGACGAGGATGACCAGGACGACGCCGCGGAACGAGCTGCTCCGTCAGCAGGGGACGCGAACCAAAAACTTTGTAAGCAGGCACCGGCCTACGTGGCGGGCTTTGTTGCTGCAAAATGCAAACCTGTGGACAGCTCTCTCTGATACATATCATCGACCGTGCCTGTAGTAGATGAAAGTGGGAAACTGCAGTGGTTGCAACGTCTCAATCGGGGTGGTCTCACAATACGAAGTGAAAAGTGGCTTAGGCAAGTAGGGGAGCTAGAGGCTTTAGTTTGTGATATGCATGGACCAAGCGACATCGATAGGAAACCAGGATTCATTCGCCGTTTGACTTCTGATGTGCTGGTTAAATTCCCGGACCTTCACCAAAAGGTAGCGCGAAAGTACGCGGTGACGAGAACACACATGCGGGTGAAGTGGCTGCAACGGTTGTATGCGGAGGGGAAGCGAAAGGCAAGGGCAGAACAGAAAAGTCGTCGGGAAATGAAGAGAATGCGTTACTACATTTAGTAAAAGTGATTGAGCAGTATCCTCAGGTAGCCAGCTGTTATTGATAATACTGTATCTGCACCCAGTTCGTATACTAATCGGGCGTTTACCCGCTGTAGCGCCGCGTCAGAGGTACGAGTCGGTGATTGATAAAGGATTATTTATATATTTTAGGAACGTGCATTGATCTATATATCTATGATAGAAGTGATAACAGTTGTGTGTACGTTTGGTTTTTTACATGCGTTTTTTGTGATTTGGATGTCCCTTGCGCAAAAACATTTAAAAACCTAAAAAATAGCGGGGAGTGGTGTGGCCCATAATATTTGCTATACATTTTCTTCTTTTTTTTCTTCGTAAAGTAAATGGGCACATGGGAAAGGGAAGGGCACTCCTGCATACCCAACAATGGGCAGGGGCAAAATTTTATGCGTGATCTGTACATTTTGTGTTGCGTAGTTTGTTGCCGCCGTAAACTTATCAGTTATGTATGCTAGTCAAATCAAACTGTTGGCTTCCCTGTTATGTATAGTAGTGTGACCTTTGTACACAGTGTCCTATTTTTGGTGCATCTGAACAAGAAGCGAAGTATTCGTCATATATTTATCGTGACGAACGGCTCAGTGGCTGAGACTGCGTTAGTGCGCAAACCATGAAAGAATACGTCTGGAAATGAACGCGACACCACACAAATTATGTGCACGGCGTTACGATTTCGTTAAGCATTTGTATACCGTCGATTCTCAGCTCACCTATATCATGATTAAATGTATGATTATGGATTGCGATATTTCATTTGGAAATGTCTGCCGAGATGGTGCTGAATTAAATAGTCTTTCCGAAAAATTGCGCTCAATGTGATGTCAAAGGAGCTTCTTCGCTGCCGTGATGAATATAAATCACTGCATTGGTACATAAATTTTGTTCCACGGTATTTACCTAAGCATTTTAACACAAATTATATCGTTTTCTGGTGAAGTTGCTACATCTTCGAAAGAAAATGCCTCCCACGTTTGTTGTGTTGTGCCCTGATTTAGCTTGAAAAATTTGAGAAAATGCCTGAAAATAAATATCCATTGAAAAATGTTCCCGCTGAACATATGGCTGGTAGTTATATTAACACGCGCATTGACGGGGGGCGGGTACCCGCCCGCCTCGGGTTTTTCGGAGACAGCAGAAAAACGGCGGCGCGTAGCGCCACCGTACTTGGCATTTTTACAACTTCTGTGAAAATTTTAAGGTTAGGTCATCTCAGGTCAGATCACCAGTACAGGTCGTGACCTGACCTCAAAAAAAGTTTAAGATAGTATAAGTCGGAGCAGGGTGAACTTATCCGATTGAAACTCATCACATAATGGGCCCACCTAGTTCTCTAAAATATTTTCCGGTATTTTTGATATCGATGACCTAAGGTCAGGTACAAGGCATGACCTCTCCGTTGGAAATACATGGGAAAAATGTTTTTTACTGAATAAATCAGTAAGGGATGGTGATAAAGCGTTCATTCTAGTTGCATTAGACTCACCTTGTCTTTGCGGTTCTAATAATATAAATTTTATACAATTTGACCTTGACCTGACCTCAGGTCAGGTCAAATCCTTGATTTGACCTAGCAAGGTCAAATCATATATCATTCGATTCGGCTTGCTACGAGGATTCCTATAGTTTAAAAGTAGTTTTGCTTCTATCTTTACTTGTTCAGATGTAATGGCCGAAAACCTTAATTTATATGTTATCCCTAGGACGGCCAGTGTGCAAAGTATGACATTTTTGACGAGATCTCGTTGGTGCGAGTGCACTTGGGGACAGAATCGAGTGTGCGAATTTTACCAACCTGGTGCGAATTTGTGAGACTGGTGCAAAGAAGGTGACACTGAAAACCAAACAAATAATGGCTAGGTGGTTATAAAGATACAGGAGGGGGCCTTATGAAAAGTCCTCAACTAACTAACTAACTAATAAGAGAGATAGCATTGCATCTTGTGGGTAGGAATGGGTGCGTTTTTCTCCCTGGTATATGGAAGATTGGTGCGAATTTTTGGTGGCTGGCGGTGCGAGAATTTTAGATGACTGGTGCGACTCGTCTGGCCTGCTGCCATACTTCGCAGACTTGTAGGACGGCATGTTTCAACCTCTCGTGACCTTAAATGTGACCTGACCAAAAATGGTTCAAATATTTTCGATAAAGAAATAGATGGGCTACCCAACGATTTACCGTTTTTCGCTACCTACCGTGGTTCTCGAGATCTTAGGGGGCGGGTACCCACCCCCTCGTCAAGGTGAAGGTGGCTCAGACCCCCGTCAAAGCGCGTGTTAAATTAGGAGACATTAAAATTGTATTGAAAATTTCCCGCAAGGTCATTTTCATTTCCGCTGGGGGCTAGAGGGTAAGATGCTCCAACGACAGAACACTTGTGCCAATGAGCGCCGCCACGGCACCTAGAATAAGGGGGGGCAAACCCATTTCTGCCTCTCCTAGGTGGGAACTAATATTTTTTTGCTGTACAGACCTTGTGTAAACATCTCTTTCAGTGCTTGTCAGACCTAGTATAAAGCTACATCTCCAAGAACATGATCGCTCTCCGGGGCGAGGGGGAGCGAATATTTTTTACTCTACAGACCTAGCGTAAACACTTTTCAAAAATTTCTCCGGCGTTTTGGGGGACCAAAAGATAGTTTGGTCCCCCTCCAACGCTTTGGGGGCGATGGTCCCTCCGATACACATTTGGTCCCTCCGATACACATCAACTCTACAGCACAACCCCTGGCCATCCTCGGCGCTCATAGATTCTGGATCTAAATGCACCTTTTTCCCCCTACAATAGAAAACCTGGATCAGCCATTGTATGTTTCTGTTCAGAGCACCATAGCCTACACACTTGAAACACTAAAACGGGTCTTCACTCATACGCGTCGGAAAAAGGGGGCCAGGGGGACCTGGCCCCCACTTTTCGGCCAAAAATTTCCCTGATCTCAGTAAAAATTAGGGAAACCGGACATTCTTATATCCAGCCGCTGCGGAAGGCTACGAGGGGCCCAAATTCGAAGAGTTTTTGGTCCTGATGTTGAAAGTTTTTTGTCAGCATCAGGTTGAAGTTTGGCTGGCCCCCCCCACTTTTTTCCGGTGGCGACACTTATGTCTTCAATGTCCTTACTTTACCAAGCCGAGCCCATTACAGCCTTCGGGGTACCGCCGGACAGATTTTCATCTCTAGTTGGGTTCTAAAGTGACTCAACGGCAATTTGCATTACTCCCGGCCGGCTCCTGGGTTTGTTTTGCAAAACTCGAACAGAGGTGTGTTGGACTGCTGGCAACCTACAAACTCTTTTGTGGTGCGCAGGAGCAATTCTGCATATTACGGGCTCGCTGCCGTCTGCATTCTATAAAATACGATATTGCGCGTGCGCGCTACAGAAAAACCTGCCAGTCCGCCTGCAGCCGAACACATTTCCGGTTAGTTCGGGTCGGACCGTAGGTAGAGGTTTAAATCTTTTTTTCGAATCTTTCTTGTGGGATAAATTTGTAAAATTAATGACAAAAAAGTGTAAAAATACATTCTGAATACAAATACATAATATGAGAAACATCAAAACACAATTTTAGTAACCATGGCAACGAGAAAAGACTGTCCCTGGCTAGTGATGGAGTGCTGGGTTTAATACTCTAACTGCTATTGATAAATATTTCGATAATTGTGATGTGGCCTCCCAAAAAATTGGTCGAAGATGCAAAAATGATTATTGGTTTCAGGATCAGGATTTTTCAAACATCAAGAAACCACAATAAAATTTTTTCGCGTATCTCCCTTTAACCAATCTTGAGTTCTGAGTTCCCAAATGTCCTGATCCCCACTTTTGTGAGGTTCGTTCGCCGGCGCGGCCCGCCGTCGTTGCGGCTATCAAACGTCTCTGGTTACGAAAAATACCTTCCCACAAATCCCACCATTGACACTTGTGTCAACGATGGGATTCGTGGGGCATGAGGGTAAGGATGTATTTAAAACAATAAACTGTAATTAATGTCCCATTTCTTAACACCCGCACTGGAGAGGGGTCTGACACTTACGCGCACTGGTGGGCTCCCTGAGCGCTCGGAAATTAAGAGACATAGAAAAATTCCGGTTGGAGGCTGGGTGGGAGCTATTGAAATCTATACTATGACCGATTTCGATTGACCTAGGTAAGTACCGTCCAGTTCAAACGAGGTCATAAGGGCCATGTATGAGCCGTGCTGGAGATTTTTCTGGAAATGCTGTGATTAAGCGCAAAAAAGTTAAGAATGCACTAAAAACGGACCAAGGTCATAATGAGAACGTTCCAAAAATGTAAACCTAATTTTTGGGGTTAAGTCATTCAAGTTTATTGACCTATAACGTCACAATATTACATAATCCCTATAATTACACCATGGCTAGCACCATAGCAACCGTTGGACGGAAATGAGGATTGACCTTTACCCATGACATTTTACTTTGACCTGTGCCTTGACCTTTACATTGAGTTATCTTAACTTGGACGTCGTAGCATGGTATGCGTCATACTGGGTAACGCCATGCGATCGGAAGCACCGGACCAATGACTTTGAGAATGCTGGTATGGCGCTGAACTGTGGGCTTGATCTTCATGTTGGGTGAACTTGACATATAACCTCATTTCATATACCGCTATAACTTTGCCAGTCGGTCTTTGATGCACGCAAACTGGTACAACCGCGCGATTGCAGCGATCTCAAAATAAAGCGTTTACCTTTCAAAGTCTATAATTACAAAATTGGGGCCGATTTTCAAGATAATTTGACCAATCGACGTGCCATTGGATATTCTCAAAAGTAGCTATTTAGCATTTTTGGCCACGAAGGGTTCTCCCGCCACCTTGAAAAAGTAGGTGAGGGCTTCCGAGGCTCCCCTCCAGTGTGCTTGTTATCACGCGCTGGTATGAGGTCCCAGGCGACCTTTACTAGCATGGGGGTACTCATCCCCCTACGATCTTAGCAACCATGCTTGGAAGGGAAAAGGAAAGCAGTGTTCCATTGCTTCCCTCGATCTCTACCAAAAATGCCTATACAACTTTTCGTTCAGGTCATTTTTGTGGTCTCGGAGGCCAAGGTATGTTTCCATAAGAATACAACGGAAACTTAAATCTTGTATCGTAATGGCTAATAAACTATAACAAGAGTAAAGTTATTGCCATCGTTGAAATGTATGTGCAGAAACAAAAACTACTCAAATTAGCTACTGAGCTCAGAAAATGCTTCGATAAGGCAATCACGAGAGAAGGAACATTGAAGATTCACAAGTTCGTGCTGGTTAATTCGAAGGCCATTATTGTGCATGAGCTCTCGAACGACTAGGGACAGAAGGTTCAAGTTTCACATTTAATATGTGAACTTCATTTGCGCCACGGGATGGAGTCGTTCTTCCGATCCGTTGGTCAGATCTTAACCCTCGCCCGGTGGGGGCGTTTGAAAACCCCGTCGGTTTTTTCCGGCGGCAAGAAAAACGGCAGCGCCAAGCGCCGCCGTACTTGGTACAGCTTATCCTTGATCAAGTCCGCAACTTCCCGCAAAATTTTAAGGTTAAGTCATCTCAGGTAAGGTCACTAGTGCAGGTCAAGTGACCTCATCTCAAAAATATTTAAGGTGGCATAAGTAAGAAATGGTGAATCCATCGAATTGAAACTTATACCACATAATGGGCCCACCAAGCGCTAAAAAATATATTCCGGGGTTTTAATATCGATGACCTAAGGTCAATTACAGACCATGGCCTCTCGATTGGAAATGCATGGAATAAAAGATATTGAGTTGTATTTGTGTAGATAAAACTGAGAATACCTTCATATTCTCAAAATCGTAGTATCCTGTGCCCCTTTCCAGGTTCATTTTGCAATTTTTGACCCGTGACCTCTGAGAGGTCATCTGGGGGTATTTAAGCAGTTTTCAGACTTACGTCAATAACTTTGCATGAAATGATGAAACAGCTTTTATTTTGATGTCATTGCGTTCAGGTTGCTATTGCAAGTCGATTGATATGCATATCGACTATGCTAGGTTAAAAAGTGACCTTGACCTGACCTAGGGTCAGGTCATTTTTGTGTTTTGACCTAGTATGGTCATAATCTACATCATTAGATTCGCCGTGACGAGAGAAAGCGAATGGTGCCCAAAAAATGGTTCTAACTCAGCTCTCAGACGCTAGAGCACAAAAACTTTACCCAAAATGCCACTTTCTTTGACCTGTCATGACATGACCTCAATATTGAACTCAGCCAAAAAGTGACTAAGATAGTTTCTTCATGAATTTGTATGAGCTATCCAGCAGCATTCGCGTTTTTTCGCTATCCCGCATAGGGGCCAAGTTAGAAGGGGTTGTTCAAACACCCCACCTACCGGGGCGAGGGTTAATAACAATATGACATATTTATGTCAAAAGGTACTCCTTGTGTTTCAGTGTTAGTTACGTGTACTAAAAAAACACGGTTGTCATCACAACTAACTGTATGCAGCTAATGACATCATGATTGACTTCCCAGTGGTTTCAAAGACCATTCAGAAGAACACGTTCTAACGTGTAATTCTGAACGAAAATAAAGTAAAGGACTTCGCTCCGCAGCCGCAACTAACGCCGTTCGGTCCCTGTAGGTTCACATATGATATGGTAATGCAGACTAATGGTACCAAGCGGAATGGGTCTGCAATTTTTTAAGCCAGAGGGAAAACGATTTTTTTAATGGGCTGGATGGTGGCTTGTTTCCACAATTATGGACATTTCTCCTCATTAAGGGATTTGTTGGAAAGAGTGGTACGTGGTTTGTAGATCAGTATCGCCGTTAGCTTCAAAATACGAGGGGAATTCCGTCGGGACCTAAGGGATTTATTGAAATTGAGTGAGTTTAGTTGGTTCAACACTTCTCGCTGGGTGATAACGATGTTGTTTAAAGGAGGGCTGATTTCTCTGTTTGTGTCCATGTGAGGCTGGGATTGATCATCGATGTGTCGCCTGAATAACGAAGCGCAATATTTATTCTATATTTAATATAATATGATATTATATAATATGATTTAATATAATATGACATAATATAATATTCTAATATTACCTATCTATTGTGATATTGAGATGGATTTTGCTTGAATTGGACATGCGTCGCTAATTTTTTTTGCACCATCCATCTTTCCCAGCCTTCCCCCTGTCACTCTTCTTAGCCAATTTGAATTGCGATTACATTTGTGAATGCTTCTTAAAACCTCCGATGTCACCCATCGGTTTCTCCCGCTGTTAATTTTTAATTGCCTTTTCATCTATCACCACTGATCACCACGCTTATCGATCTCTATCCGTCTCTATTAATCCCGACCTCTTCTGTATGGACGCAACATACCCAGTAGCATGCACCTGCCCGAGTTAGTCAAGGGCACGCTCAGTACCAGGGGCGTAGGAACGGTTTGAAAAGTGGGGGCCAACCTTAGAAGGGGCCCACCTCAAGGGGGCCCCAGTCCACGGGGGCCTATAATTTTAAAAATTTTAGATAGCTCGTTTAGCGTAATAAGGCATGCATGCACACAAGGATGACAATGTATGGAAAATTGAGAAATTAATTTTTTCCCTATGATTTCGAGTTGTACCTATTATGATGTAATAAATAATAATAAAACGCCAAAAAAACAATTTTAGTTTTTTACCTAGACCCTTTTCAAATACAAAATACATTTTTAAGCTTTTTGTGAGGATTTCAATCATTTTTACCACGAGCGCGTTTTTTTATATTTACAGATGTTTAGGCCCTTTTCATTACATTTACAAAATTAAGAACTGCTTAGAAAACTACAGACAATGCTTTGATACCAAATAGTCTCACTTCGCCATGCCTAATCAACTTGTATTTGCTTATTTAATGACGAAAATGGGAACATTTATGTAGGTTATTACTGATCTATTCTTTCCATCATTAGAGATTGATTTAGGTAAAGGCTGATCACAATAAATACGCCTAGCTATATTTCGATGGCTAAAATGCAGAGTTCCAGCATGACTGCAAGTGCAATGTTGGTACTTGATGGCCAGCTTTGTAATGCCGAGGAGGTGTGGGCATGGTGTTATAGTGGTTCGCAACCCTGCTTTCCACGCGACCAACTCGGGTTTAAGGCACGGCAGATTCTTTGTGCAAGGAGCAATTTGACTCCAAAGAAACCCCTCCAACAGGGAAAGAGTTGGCGACGCCATATAACCCTGGCATCGAAAGACGTCGCGCCTTTCGATGGCTCAGGGACGACTGTTGCTCGGCATTTAGTGCAGGGTCCGTGTCCGATTCATATTTTGTGTTGGGATTAATATGGAATGGAGTTTGATTGGGCCCAGTTCTCGGGACTCATTTGGAAACACTCGGGTAGTAGGTTCCTTGGCTTTGTTACGAAGCGCTCCTCCTCCAGGGGCTTGCAGGCAGCATACTACCGAACTTGAACGTTCCCAGACAAGTTATCGGGGCCGTTTGGGTATCTTGTTCTATATTACAGTTGCTGATATTTGTATATTCGTTGCGGGAGCCCACCTCAAAACGGGGGGGGGGGCAGTATCCCCCTCACCCCGGTTCCTATGCCTATGCCGCCCAGGGGCCGCCAAATTATCTCGGAGGGCCCCAAAGTCCAGACCATGGCTCAAGAAACCAGATCAGTCAGCTCAAGGGCCCAGACCAGTGCATTAGCTTTGGGACCAGCTTATCAAGGGACCCTACATAAGCACAGCACCGATAGAAGCTCATCACAGGGGAGCTCCAGATTCGCACAGGGTGCCAGATTAGCTTAGGGGCCCGGTTCAGCTCGGAGGTCCCCAGGTCGACTTATGTAGGGTCTCAAAACAGCTCAAGGGACTTCAAGCTCACGGATCCCAGCTTAGCTCAATGATGCTAGAACAGTTCAGAGGCCCCAGACCAGCTCAGGGCTCTTGTTCCGTACAGGCCAGCTCAGCTCAGGGGCCCAGATCGGCTAATATAGCGTCTCCTCTCACACCAGCTCAGGGGCTCCATTCAAGCTCACGGCCCCAACTTAGCCCAGGGACCCTAGAAGAGTTCAGGGCCCCCATACCAGATCAAAGGCCCCAGTTAAGCACAGCTGTATCCAGATTAGCTCAGGGCCCCAGCTAGGCTTAGGGGGTCCCAGGGTGGCTGATGTAGAGTCACAGAACACAGTGGCGTAGCCAGGATTCGGCCAAGGAGGGGTCCGACTACCGTCGGGGGCCCCAGGCCGGGGTTCCCTTAGCAACCGGGCCCATGTCCTATATCTTTTGTATAGTATTTTAACATTATAACATTTACACGAAGGAAATTTTGTTATGGCTTTTTAAGCATTCATTCTTATTTTGTTTATAGCTTGGTTTTTCAATCCGACCAAGTGTTGGTAAACTAAGGTCACCAAATATTAAGGATGGCCCATAACTTATATGGTAGCGTGGCTATAATAACAGCTTTGAGCCATATTTCGGGAAGTTCAATGTTGATGCACGCATGATGTTAAACCTGAGTCACTGAGTCTACCTTAATTCACTCGGGTAATCAGACATGAAGTTATTGGAGGTCAGTCGTTTTGAGTACGAAGAAATGATCTACGGGAAATGATTAGCAATTATTTCCCGGTGTCGAATCCATGAACTCTTTAATCAGGAAATTTCCAAAGAAACGAAAAAACGAATAAAGATACAAGGGATATGGGAGTGTGTACTGAACGTTACATAACCTCTATTCCGTCGACAGATCCTGTTGAGATCCATTTACTTTCTTACCCTTGCTATCTTGTAAACGAGCAAATTACCAAGACAAAAGGCGCCCAAGATATCTATCGCTTTGGCTCACTCTGTTATTGTTATTTTCAACCTTGCATACCTATTTTTCTTTTTGGGATTATGCTCATTAATTTCTGTCATTACCCTAGTTTGTCTGGTTTCCTACGAAAATATTGGAAAGTTGTTTATTTCAGAATATTTAGGAATGTATTTATTGGTGTTAAGCTACTCGATTCAAAATTGACTAGCCCTGTTTGATTTGCTCTTATGATAAAATTATATTAATTTTTGCCTTTCCTTCGATAATGGTGCCTGATCGACATGTTTAAATTTGTCCTTTTGTAGTACGCAATAGGGGTAGGTACATTTTTTCCGAGGCATATGATTTTGAAAATTTTTATTTGAGCTCTGGAGCCACCTAACACCAACACTTGGCGGCACTCACAAAGATAATTTTCGGCCGCCCTCCCGATTATATCTCAAGGGGTCTCTGAGAGTGTATCACGGCGCCTGTTGATCAAAACTGGGGGCCCCTGAGAATCTCTCGGGGCTCCTGAGATTAGTTATCGGCAGCACTTCTGAGACTAATTATAGGGCCCCCCAGATTTACTCTGGAGGGGGAGGGGCTGAGACTGACTATCGTGACCATCCAGATTAGCTATTGGGGTCCCCTGAGGCTGTCTTTGGGTGGGCGAGGGGGGCTGGGAATGACTTCCGACAGCCCGCTGAGACTTACTCTAGGGCACCCCTGAGACAAGCACCCGGGGGGGGTGGAATCACCTCTGAGACTGTGTCTTTGGCGTTCCTGAGACTGGACTCTCGGAGCTCTCGCGGGCCTAAGGCTAACTCCGGGCCCATGAAACTAAAAATCGGGAGCACCTCTGGAAATTACTCTCAGAACCCTGAGATTAACTCTCGGATGTCTCTGAGACTGACAACCGGGAGCCCTCTAAGACTAACTTTTGGGTGCTCCCTGAGATTGACTCTTGGGGCCGCTTATACCAAAACTCGGGGGGGCACACCCTGAGGCTAAATCTCGAGGGCTCCCAAAATTACCTCTCTGGGGCCCCCTAAAACCAGCACTCTGCAGATCAAATTGGACTAACTCTCGGACCCCCGGATTAACTCTCGGAGCCACCTGAAACTAAATATTGACTCCTGAGAGAGAAACCCGTGAGACTATGAGGGCCCCTTGAGACCGACTCTTGGGGTGCTCTGAGACTCACTCTTGTGGTTCTTTGAGACAGACTCTCAGGGGGACCCCGAGACCGAATCTCGGGGTCCCCTAAGACAGACTCTTAGGGTCCCCTTGACCGACTCTTGGGGTTCTGTGAGACTGACTCTCAGGAGCCCCCTGAGATAGACTGTTGCAGGGCCCTGAGAACCACTCTCTGGGGGTGCCTGAGACTAGCTCGGCCCCCTCCTCTGAGACAGACACCCGGGGCCCCTGATACCGACTTTTGGGGCCCCTGATACCAACCCTCAGGGGCCCCCGAAATCTACTTTCGGAGGGCCTTGAGACCGACTCTCAGGGCGGGGGCCGGGAGGCCGACTCGGGACGCCCTGAGAACGAATCTTCAGGGGCCCCTGAGACTAACTCTGGGGGCCACGTGATCAGAGAATCCTTTGCAGTGGTTCAGATTGGCCCAAGGGGTGGGGGTCTGCGGACGCCTAGGGCCCCCTTGGCTACACCACTGCATCCACACTTTCGGAGGCCCTCCGAAATCACCATTTGGAGGCCCCTAAAATAATTGCTCCCCTAAACCAATACTCCGGAGCCCCTTGATAATGATGCCCGGGGGTCCTAAGACCAAGCTCGGGGTCCCACTTAGATCAGGCTCAGGGGCACCCTTAGACCCATGCTCGCGCTTTTCTCAGGAGTAACTCGACACCGATGTTCCGGGGCCCTCAAGATCAATATTTCGAGCCCCCCCGAGACTAATGCTTGGTACTCTGGAGCCCCTCGATGCCGATGCTCAGGGGCCCTGAACCCAGGTCTGGGGGCCCCTGGGACCAAACTCTGGGTCTCATGAGGCCAATGCTCGTGCTTCACTCATGAGTCCCTCGATATCAATAGTCGGGGGCACCCCGAGGGGATCCTGAACCCCTGAGACCAAGCTTGGGGGCCCCTGAGACCAAGCTCGAGGGGACCCTGAGACCAAGCTCGGATGCTCCCTGAGACCAAGCTCGAGGGCCCCTGACACCAAGCTCAGGGGGTTCCTTGAGATCAAGCTCGAGACCCCGTGAGACCAAGATCGAAAGGCCCGTGAGACCAAACATCGAAAGGCCCATGAGACCAAGCTTGCCCCCCTGAGACCAAGCTCGGTTGTCCCCTGAGACCAAGCTCGGGGCCCCTGGGACCAAGCTCGGGGGCCCTGAGACCAAGCTCTGGGGCACCCTGAGACCAAAATCGAAAGGCCCGTGAGACCAAGATCGAGAGGTTCGTGAGTCCGAGCTCAGGGGGCCCCTGAGACCAAGCTCAGGCGTTCCCTGAGACCAAGCTCGGAGGGCCCCTGACACCGAGCTCGGGGCCCCTGAGACAAAGCTCGGGGGGGCGCTGAGACCAAGCTCGGTGGCCCTCTGAGACCAAGATCAGGGCCTACCGAGACCAATGCTCATGTTTTCCAGTGCATACGGTCAGCCTTATGCATCAGATGCCCTCGGATGCCCCCTGAAACCAAGCTTGAGGGCCCCTGAAACTAAGCTCGGGGAGAGGGGGCCTGAGACCAAGCTTGGGGACATCCCTGAGACCAAGCTCGGGGGTCCCCTGAGACCAAGCTCGGGGGCCTGAGACCAAGCTCGGGGGTTATCTGAGACCAAGCTCGGAGGGCTCCCTGACACCAAGCTCGGGGGCCCCTGAGACCAAGCTCGGGGACCCTGAGACCAAACTCGAAAGGCCCCTGATACCAAGCTCGGGAGCTCCCTGAGACCAAGCTCGGAGGGCCCCCAGACACCAAGCTCGGGGCCCCTGAGACCAAGCTCGGGGGCCCCTGAGACCAAAATCGAAAGGCCCGTGAGACCGAGCTCGGGGAGGAGGGGCCCTGAGACCAAGCTCGGGGGCCCTGAGGCCAAGCTCCGGGACCCCCTGAGACTGAGCGCAGGGGTCCCCCAAGATCAATATTCGGTACTCTGGAGCCCTCGATACCGATTATCGGGGCCTCCTGAGACCAAGCTCGGGAGGCCCCCCCATCGAGACCAAGCTCAGGGGCCCCCGAGATCAATTTTTGTGTTTTTGTGCATAAGGTCGGCCCAAGGGGGTCCGCGGACCCCAGGGACCCCCTCCCCTGGCTACACCACTGTCAGAACATCTCAAGGGACCCATTCAAGCTCACGGCCGCCAGGTCAGTGGCTGTAAAGCCTTATAGGGGTCCCAGACCATCTCAGGGGCCCTCAGTTCAACACAGAGGCCCATATTAGCTCTGATGACCAGATAAGCTTAAGGTCCTGGATCATCCAGGGGCCCCTTGCCGGCATATTTGGGGTTTCAGAACAGTCCAGGGTTTCAATTAAAGCTTATAACCCAATTTCAAAGCAGGGACCCTATTCCTGTGCAGGGGCCTCAGATAAGTTTAGGGTCTTCTGTGCATCACAGGGGATCCAGATTAGCTCAAAGGACAATATTAACTTTACGGTCCCAGCTCAGCTCAGGGGTCCCCAGGTCGGTGGATATAGGTTTTGGCCAACTCACGGGGCCCTGTTCAAGGTTACGGCTCCTAGCTCAGTTTAGGCATCCTAGAACAGTTCATGCTGCCCAAACCATCTCAGGGGCGCTCAGTTCAGCTCAAAGAGCCCAGATTAGCTCGTATGGTATCAGAGGCCAGTTCAGGGGCCCCGAGAAGCTCAGGGGGCCTTAAAATCAACTCATATGACCTCAACTTAGTTTAGGGGCACAGGTAAGTTTAACGGGGTTCCGGGGCAAGCTATCGGGCCAGTTTGAGTTTCTCGCTTGATATTACAGTTGTTAATATTCTTACCTCCGTTGCGGGGGCCCATCACAGAAAAGTGGGGGGGCAGTGGCCCCCTGGCCCCCCCGGTTCCTGCGCCTATGCTCAGTACGGCTCCTCTCGCAGGCAAACCACAGCACAAATGGGCAGCAGTTTGAAAGACAATACAGCACGCCCCGTGTTGAGGAATTAACGTGCCTTACATTCGCGCGTCCCCAGCTATACAATGGTACAGTAACTGTGCAATTGGCTCTCCGATCACCCCTAAACGGCGCGCTTCCTAGCACCTGCTACCTCTCCGCCGGGTCACAAGATCACATTCTCCGCAATCCGATGCCGGCTCAGCTTGCGCCGGCACCACCCGCTCAGGTCACGCGACAGCGAGGGTCGTCTCCGCAGACCATTCAGCTCCGTGTTCAGGTCACGTGACAGTGAGGGTCGTCTCCGCAGACCACTCAGCTCCGTGGCAGCAGGGGCGGCAGCATACAGAGACAACGGTAGGAAAACATACAAGATAAAAGTATGAAAGACAGGTCCCCCAGTTAGATATAACGCGGCACATACGCTAATGATGACGATGGCGGAAAGGCCAGGCCTTCCGCTGATCTTAGCCTGGACGCGGTGCTGCATATGGCGCCGGGGTGACTTAATGCTCGCCCGAAATACGGCCCTTGAATGTGCAAAATGGAGCTCGGATAATTTTGAACAAAGGTTTCACAAACGTGCTAACTTTGGCATCAAATCTTTTTAAAGTCGCGCATCCCTAAACGTATGCAAAGGCGCTATCACAATGCAATAGGGTCTCAACTATCGCCCCTGAACGATGTGCTGCGTGACATCTGCTACCCCTTCGCTGGGTCACAAGGTTACATTGCCCGCATTCCGATGTCAGCCCATCTCCACCCCCTCAGGTCACGTAACGGCGAGGGTCGTCTCCGACATGACAATGTGTGGAAAGCTAAACATGTTTGCTCCTAAAAGCATCATTTGATAGGTTGGCATCAGTATTCAGTTTTGGAAAAAACTGCCAAGCTATGCACAGCCAACCCGGGTTCGAAACCAGCATGCTCTGTAAGAGAGCGTAACACCCTACCCACTACACCACGGCTCCGCACGCTGCCGCCACCCCACTAGTTCGGACAGGCGACCCGTTTGGAGGTCACGTGACTCTGTCGCCGGTACCTCCGACTGATCGAGGACACTCGCAGTGACGGAATCTGGCGTTGAACGCTGGAGTGGGCCAGAAAGTAATTTCAAGAGAAGCGCTGGCATCCCAAAATATTATTGAAATCGATGTTTCGGAACAGTTAAGATACAACAATCCGCTGTAACTACTGTGACGTCCCTATCATAGGTAAGATGGTGCTGCAAAGTGTCAAGAGACCAATCATATTGAGGGGCTGGCTCATCAGTCATTAATTGGTTTGAGTTCTGCATCCCTTGCACCTCATGGGTGAATTCAGGGAAGGCAAGTGAGGGTACTTGCTCCCTTCCCTAGATTGAGCCTCGACGCCCCTTAATGGTCGCGGCTTCTCCTAAAATGTCAGTGGCGCCATGATAAACTTTCGTTTGCCACCCGTTTACTCTTTCCGTCAGGATGCAAATGAGCACACCACGATAGGTTTTGGTTTATCACCCCTCCCCCTTCTGGCTCAGATGGTGACCCGCTTTCAATCATGCGTCGTCCCATAAAAATCCTGTATTTGCCCATTCTGCAACCCCGACAACCATGTTATCCCCACTCCTGCCAACTTTCTGGCAATAATGTGACCTCTGCTCCCCCCTCCACCTCCTGGCAGTAATACTACCCTAAAACACACGATCCTGCCTCCAATGGTATTTGGGGTTCAGCTCTCAATAGTGGGGAGGGATACTTGGTGGCCCACCGCAGCGGAACCGAGAAATTACCATTATGGTGCTTCGCCTCTCTGTCGGGGAGGCTCAAATACAGGAGTTTCCACGACTGAAAGTGAAAGCATTGGGTCACCCCACCCTCCCCGGCTGACCCCAGCCTCATCGGTCCGACCCGCTAACCGCTGGGGAGGTCGACCAGCCGAACAGGCCACGCCCTCAGACATGTGGTTCCCAAACTTCATGTTTCCGCCTGGTCGGACACCCCTGGAACGGAACGATACTTTCGCAACAGACTGTACGTGAGATGGCATCCGACTACATCATGTATTTTTGTAAGTAAAACTTCGCCGCGAGTATTTGGTCTGAAACGGCAATCTTCAAGCTGAATGTCTTCCCGAAGAAAACTGAAACTGAACGTATCCACAGCAACTGTCTAGAGACCTCCAGTCCCATAGCTGCGGGGTCGATGCCATCCAGCAGTCTGTCATAGTGTCCCTCTGTCCTAATCTGAGCGCATTGAGACAGCAGGGGACTCGATCTGGTCCCAACGAATCTTCTAACCTAGTGCAGACTATGAATGTTCTACAATATCCCACAGGCCTTGTGCTAGCTTTGTGGGGACTGGTAGGGATGCGGCACCTTCCCTTTTAAAGGGAATGTGGCACCTTGGTTGAATCCTGGAATTTAGTGTAATTAGGCGTACTTTTAGGCGGAAATAATGAAATCACTCATGATTTCTCTGAAAAATGTGCAATAAGCTCAATATTTTGATTTTTTAAATACTCCTCTAGGAAAAGAAATAAATATCAGCCTGTGGATGATGTCATGATCTGGCAACCACTACGATACTCGAAAAGCTTCAAAGGCTTCAATTGGCTGATACTCATCGTGACGTCAGCATATGTCGTCACACCAACAGCCCTAACAACTGTGGCCTGCTGCTAGGGGTACCAGAGGGACACATTGCAGGTAGGTTTTAGCTTTTCTACGGAAATCTCGAGTTCCAAGACAAATGATATATTGAACTATTGAGCACCGGGTTTTCCGACTGGCCTTACAACTTGGTTACCTCAGTTAAAATCACGCTATGAAGGTGCCACATTGCCTTTAAACCACGGGAATCAAATGTGTGGCACAGACCCAGACGAGATCCAGAGTATGACTTCCACTTAGTCGCAACCGACAGCAAGAATGTTTCCGCCCGGGCTCGAACCGGGGACCTTCCGCGTGTGAGGCGGACGTGATAACCACTACACTACGGAAACCTGGACACAGACGGGTGTAAAAACTCGAGCAGACAGTCACGCCCGCCCAGCAAACGCGTGTCGCTCGTCGGTACCAATAAGGTATGAGCTTCAACAGGCGCATCAAGCAGCAATGCCGTTTCATATTGAGGTGATTAGAGACGGGAGGGAAGTCATGATGAGGTGAAGATATTGATTGGCCTGGGAATTTATTTGATTTTGGAGTCACTGCCATGTTTTGTGTAATCTCCCCTTGTGGTACCTCAAGCTAGGTGTTCGTATTAAAGGGAATCCTTGGCGCAATTCTCCAGGCTGGGGTGGGCTCTGGGGCAATAGTTTTTCTAGAAAATAATGCATGTGACCTTATGTCGGCTGAAAATCGCTAATCAGCACTGGCGGCGAAACTCTGGGGGCACCGTGGCACGGTGCCCCCCTTTAATCAGAAATTTTAACACTTACCCTATGGCGTTGACTGGAAAGAAATGGGTTGAAAAGCCCATGGTGCCCCCCTCAAATTCGAACGTTCCGCTGTCACTGCTTACCAGCTTAATAATCAGTCTTACTGAATGTCCCTCCTTTAGAGGCAACAAAGTCGATCGCGTGACAGTTATAGACAGTTATACGTATTCATAGTCGCTAGTACCGAAGGCACGCTTAGCACGTGGGTTTTGAAGAGGTGTAAGCCGGGAATATTTGTCGGCACAGCAGGCCTCAGCATTACGTCACGTTCTGAAGTTCAACTCATACCACGTGACCAAAGGGGGAGGAGTGGGTCGGTAGGCGGCGAATGTTCGTCTTTTTCCCCGCGAACGTTAAGTTTTCTGGCAAATTAAAATTTGATCAAACGGTTTCTTCACATACTCTATCAGATGGCTACATCGGTTCAAATCCGAGAATGAAGGTGCCATATTCCCTTTAATATTTTCAGAAATGTTCGGATTAATAATCAAAGGAAACTAAACCAAGTATACCGAAACTGCGACGCAGAAATAATTCGGCAAAATTGTATGGGTTTACAAGAGAAATGAACACGATGAGGGAGAGTTTCAGCATAGAATGACAAACAATCACCGGATAAATCTCAACATTCCAAACCAACCCCAAAATGTAACTTCATGGGGGACAGCGGCCCCCTAACTCCAGGACTATGACCAGTGATTCCATATCCCCTCCCCAAGATCTAAGCGCTTCAGCGCCCCATCACAGACAGTCCTGTGCCCGGGTCACAAGCTTTACGTCACCGTGAACAACACGCGGTCTCGGCTACTCACGACATTAATGGGAGCTCCGGAGCGCGGGAATAACATGTCGACGGCCAGGCCGATGTTCTTCAGGCGATCCTCCACCTCTTCAGCGTACATCCTGAGGGAGACGGCCGTCAGCCGGGCAGACACAACGGCACGTGGAACAGGCACCAACGCAAACGGAGGCGGGCGCCCATTCCGAGCTTTTGAAACCGCTGAAGTTACCAGCGCTACTTTTTTAAATGGCGGAACTGCTACCCGCTACTCCCTATCACTACCTTTTCTTGTAAAGCACTGTGAAAGCGCTTCCCATTTTTTTAACCTTTCAAATACATTCAAAGGAAACCTGTTTATTTTGTATATTACACATAACTTAACGGATTTATTGTACGATATGCAAACAATATCACCCAATAGCCATCCATGCAATCTAGATTTGTTTTTTTCTGATGGAGTAAACATTTCTCTCAATATCCACCTATTTTTGGTGATTGTTCTCCCTAAAGGCTGTCGGCAGCGGCAGCACTTTTGAATTCTTTTGAGTCTGCTACCCGCTATTCCGCTACTTTTTGCTTATATAAACCACTACCGCTATTCTGTTACCATTGGAGAGTTCGCAAGTAGCGGGGGTAGCAGGGAAGCGGAATTGTGCCGGAGCAACAGATTTGTAAAGCAAGTAACGGCTATGGCGCAGATTCTTAGGCAGGGAGGATAACGCGAGTCATACTCTGTAACAGTTCTGCCATCGCCATAAGGCTCGCCCAAAAGACAACATCCGGTATGTATACACAATCCCTGCAAACTCAGGTCACTGGCTTAACACCAGCACAAACAGAGGGGGTTGAAAGTCACACGGCAGTGGAGTCCCCAGCGTGTTTAAAGGGAGAGGGGGCACGTTATGGTGGGCAAAAAGTGATTAACTTCCGTCAAAATTGGGATTACGCACAAGAATTCCGTTAGTTTATGCATGTTGTAAGGACAGTTCTGCACGGCTTCGGTTAAGGCGGCAAAATCTTTACTGTTTACAGACTAATGAGAGCTCTGAAAACTGAGCTGAAAGCGAGACTGAGCAGTGAGGCCAGGGAAAGGCGTACACTTCGCACCTGATACAGACGCTGTATAGGTGGTGTTTAGGGCACGTCAGCTTCTTTAGCTATATGTGATATACACCCAGTGGGAGTACACCAGCCGGCCGCGCGGCCGACACGCTAACTTGGCTGGAAAACCGCGTGGGTAAGATATTCTTAACATCAATAGTCTTGTAGGTACCTCCTAAATAATGGGATTACGGTGTGCATCCTACATGTCAACAGAGCTGGTTCCTTACGAGCACCCTCCGAGGGGAATACGTTTCCCAGAGATTCCCCTAGACCTGCCGCCGGCACCAGCGCCCCTAGCGGCGCGGCGGCTGGCACTTGCCTGTTTTTCCTGTCGAGGACGACGATCTCGCAGTCGTTGGCGCGCTCGTGCTCGATGGCGGCAGGGCGCGGACGGGTGAGGTAGCCAGAGGGGGGCGGCGCGCGGGGCGGCAGGTCGTCGAACCTGCCCGGGACACGACAGACCGTGACACACCGAGCACCATCTCACAAAAAAACACCCGCCCTCAGAAACGGACCTTACCATTTTCTTTTCTGCTAGGGGAGAAAGGAAAAGGGTAAGTATCTAGGAGACCACACCACATTTCATCACCCTACTACGCACATCACAAACCAACACTGTTCAATACAAATTATTAATGTTTGTACAGACTTGGCAAAATGCAGAATTAAAGAGCCTATAGAGATCCGAAACCACAGACCACACTTTAATAAACCGTTCTCCTCGTGGCACCTCCTACAGCCAGTACCCTACACATACACTTAACTACTTATGACCAAACCATTAATCATACACTTACCACAAACACACACTCATAGCTGACATTTTTTACTCACTGATACATCCATATATTTGTTGCAGATTGTATATGTGCATAAATAGCCTGTATTTTTTAGATGGAATTGCATAGGTATACAAAATGGGGTTAGGTGGTCAAACTGAGACTGTATTTTGAGCGAGATTGTAAGAAATATTATCACGTGTACTAGCATGCTGTTCGCCAGAAATTCACCTTGTATTTAAAAATCATTGCCATCAATGATTTTTAAATTCAAAACTTTATGACAATGACACGGTGTCAAAATATCATAATATACTCTTTGATCTTTTTTAATCACATTAAATTATTATGAGCGATTATCTGTTAATTTCATACATTGTAATAAAAAACAACTTACGCCGATCTGGACGATGGCGGGGGAGACCACGGGGCGGTGGACCCCGACGGTAACCCGGCTCATACCCGTCGTCAAAGCGGTCGTCATACCGGTCGTCGTCGTCGTATCTGGCAACACGCACAGCACCCGCGTCACAGAACTGGCACTGCAACTGGAACTATCACGGAACTGGAACTATCACGGAACTGGAAAACATATATTTCTTAATTTTTTGTCGGTTGACTCCTAGAAGTAAGGGACCTTTAGGTATAAAAATAAGATATTAATTCCCACGTCATCCCGTGCAATTACGATTGAAGTCTGCTTTTGATGGCACCCATTGTGTTTCAGTTTTGAAGCCAATTGGTGTGGGCTGGGGTTTAGGGAAATTCAGTAGGTATCTTAGTTATATCGCGCCCAGATAGAAATTGGGATCGAATATGCAAAAGTATATAGTATTTGTATACAGTATATGTATATAGTATATGTATCTAGTATACACTACGTGAAAGAGATAATGCACTGCACTATGCTACAGCTCAAAGCAGGGTATATTTTAAGGAATTGGGACTGGTGGGCATTCGACTGTAAAGGGCACAAATTCCCACTAAAAGGGCACTCTTAGAGCATCAGATGACTGGTGAGTGGTGGGCACTGGGCCGTCCAGGGCCGTTCACTGGTGGACATAGCATGGGGGACTGGTGGGCAAAATGCCCACCACTTTGTAGCTTAAAATATGCCCTGGCTCAAAGGGAATCAATGTTCTGACTTGATATCATTTTGCAAAAAAAAAACAAAGCTGGTTGTTCTGACTTCATCATCTGAAACGAAATGAACTACACTTTTGTTCCATGGAATTTAAAGCGAGGGAAATCAGGATGATATCAAGATTTTCAGACTTTTGTTCTCAAAAACCCCTTGACTTGTGAAAAGCTGGAACAACAGGTTGAACACAGAGTTTCCGGGCGGCGTCCTCACCGGTGGCGCGGCGGCCGGTCTCCGGGCCACTCCGGCCTCCTCCGCTTCCTGTCCTCGTCCGGGTAGTCCCTCCAGTCCGGCCGGTCCCTGTCAGGTCCGCGGTCCCGCTCTCCGGGCCTCTCCGGCATTGGTCCTCTCCCACGCTCCCTCACACCGCCCACAAGCGCCTCCCGCATTACTGCGACAGATGGCTACACGTCACAGACGACAACAATTCAGTATTGTACACACGTCACACTAGGAGGCACTGATGTACACGACAGTGCTGATAGAACAGTCCAAGTTCGATTTTTTATTAGGGCCACTCCCAACAGGCACACTTGCCCAATTACAGGGAGTATTGGCGTGGGTGTTTAAGCATCCTCTCCACCGGGTCAGATCAGACACGGAAGGCGGTTTCCCGCCGTGGGGATTGAACCCACGTTAATCCGTGCTATCCGATCCGTAGACTGGCAACGAAGCCACTAGGCCACCCCGGCCCCGGGCATATACACGAAATATGGGCATATACACGAAATATGGCTAGGCACATAGCTCCACGCCGGTAGCACAATTATTAAGGAGAACATTTATCCTTTCACTTTTGGTAATTATTTTTATCACTTTGTAAATATCTGTGAGATATAACGTAGGGACACAAATGATACTCGAATGATACTGATGCTACTCGAAGTAACAATACTAAACATTACTCGAATGATACATTTTGCAGTATCGCTCTTATGTCTGGGGGGCTATGGCGCTTCATCATTATCGACGGTCCGATCCAACAGCCCGCCAACAACACGGGCCCTCACGTCGGTAAATGAGGAAAGATTTAGCACACACATTCGCACGCGCTTAAAGACATACCCAGCATGCGTCCCTGCATCAGCTTATCGGCTCCGTGCCGGATTGCTTCCATAGCCTCACTCGCCTTCATGAACTGGATGAACCCATAACCGCGGAATATAGAGATGGCTGCAAACACGGAGAGACAGTGACTGTGTATGTAGTACATTCTAAATGTGACAGGCTCTTATGAATGACAATGAAATCATCGCCACCATTATCACAAAATGGATAGTTACGGTAGTACTTCAATCGGAGCTTCCAACATGATGCGATGCAGAGCGTACCATGCTCAGGTGAATGGATTCCAACTAAAGAACCCAATCACAACTAGTCCCATCCTGCCATCCCCCATCAAAAGCACCCAACCTGCTGCCGCAGCATGGCTACCGTGTACGGCCTTGGCTGAACTGTTAGCTTCACAACGCACCAATTGCTTGGGGTTATTTTGTCCGATTTCTGACACAATTCCGCACCGCCCTCTTTTCCTGTTCCAAAATGTTCAGCCCCTTTTCTTGTTCCAAAACGTTCAATCAACAAAGACACTTCCCTTCAGTGCGACACAGGAGCAGCGCTCCACAGAATCCTGTGGCAAGAGCCACGTGCCTCGGACACGCAGGCTCTCCTCGCGTCTCTCTCACGAGGAGAGGGCCCAGAGTCTCACAACTCACCAGTTACAGTGCCGAACTTCTCAAAGTGCATCTCCAAGTCGAGCCGGGAGGCATCGGTGGGCAGGTTTCCCACGTACACGCGCCGGTCGGCAGTGGCCGGGTCGGTGTTGCAGCGCGTCATGATCGCCTCCCGAGGCGTAGGCTCTGTCTTCTTGCTGTCATTTTCCGACATGGTCGTACCGTCGCCTCACGGGTCTGGAAAAGTGGTGCATGAGGTAAGAACGCTCGCGTGACCGGTGCTGTGGAGTCAGCTGTTGACTCCCGTACTAGCTCCGGGTGATACTTCTCTGTATAATGTACTTCCGGTGTTCTTCTCTAGACCAGACATAGGCATTCGTGTCTACAGAGGACTGGCAACCACTGACAGATTTAGGGGGCGGCAACCCAGGTAATTACCCCCCGCCCAAGACACCGATTTCTTCCGATAATCTAAAAAAAATGTTTTCACAATTTTAAGCCCCCCCCACTCCACTCCAAAACCGCCGGTTTGGACCAGACCCTGCTTACAACCCACGAATAAGGACTCTAATACGCTCTGTGATGGGATAAATGGCTATCATAAATCCGGGACCCAGAGTTGATCCAGTGTTGGTGCCGGCATGGACTTCAGTAAAAATTTCGGCGAGAAATTCCCTTGAACTAAAACTTGTCCCTGCTTTACCTTGGCAATACCAAATAACTATTTTCAGCAGCAAACTAACCTTAAAGTGATTCTTTTTTCTCAGAGTTGATCTGGTGCTGTGAATGGATTCTGCAGCACTGTGTGGAACTATGACCACCCGTCTTCCAAGCTGTTTTCCATTGATGAAAATATAGTTGACAGCGTTATAAAAATGTAATTCTATTAAGCATTAGCACCAGCGTAAAAAATACTCCAATGGAGGTTGCATTGCATACAAATATTAACACTTAAACCAACACAGCAGGCAGATGAACGCGTTTCGACAAAAATTGTCTTTTTCAGCATCTATGGTAGGAGGGATGATCCCTTCCCTCCTACCATAGATGCTGAAAAAGACAATTTTTGTCGAAACGCGTTCATCTGCCTGCTGTGTTGGTTTAAGTGTTAATATCTGTCAACCACTGTTATACAATTGCATACAAAGCTTATAACACATGATATTTCATATATTTCAACTGAATATTATAAAATCAATACTTATCAATATTTCCCCCAAGGTGATGACCGGCCATGCGTAAATGACACCGGCACTAACACTAACCTCACTTCATGCCTTTCACAATTTAATTTGGTGAGTAGTAGAGATGGGACTTTTTCGAAAGGCTGGTCCTAGTCCCGGCCCCAACCAAGGTTTTTTGCTCCCAGCCTGGTGCTGGCAAGGAAGGAAGCAATCCCAACCTGGTAAAGGGAGTCTTTTTAGGATCTAATTCAGATCCTATGGAGCCATGTGTATTAAATTAGAATCCTTCAGAGCCACATAGTGAAAAGCATGGAGCGCAATGTAATGGTATTTCTCAGAATGGTTGTATACTGGCCCCTTTCCTGGCCTTATTATACTCTGTCTGTCTGTTGTTGCCTGTCCTGCCTGAGAATTGATGCCAAAGCTCTAAAACTTTTTGAGGTGATAGCCCACCACCTTTAGCCATGCACAGTGAACTTCCTGAATTAGAATTAGAAAATGCTTTTGAGAATATATTGAAAACCTTTTTGGTTGTGATTTGTATAATTTTCACTTTTAGAGCAATAAACTTTGCTTAAACATACCAAGCTTAAAGGCTTTGTACAAAGCCTAAAAAGACCATCTTACAAAACACCACAGTTACTACTCCAGAGTTACCACACCAAAAGCAGCTTCTATGATGCAGACTATAAAGCTACCAGGAAAATTTCAGTAAATTAATGTGCTCAAAAGGGCTGGCGCAAAGCTTGGCTAAGTAAGTGAAACCACGGAACTGCAAGTTTTTCTTTTGAATTCAGGTGCTTACCCAAAAATATGGCTGTCACAAATGAAGAATTCAAGCAATAACCTCAGCTGTAATTACAAAGAACAAGCTACACATACCCAGCGTAACGGAGGAATCAATATTTACCAGAGGGATAAAATTTAAGTGACAATTTATATTTCAATACATTTTTAGTAATCCTGTTGCACATTTGAGCTAATAACCCTATTAAAGGGAATGTGACACCCTCTGTAGATTTAGTATATTTTTGTAACATTTTTTCTTTTCAAAAGAAGAAGACAGTAAAAGACAGAGGTAGGCATATGAAAGAGAGATGGATATTTAACTCTAAATGAAATTAGAGATTGGCTTGGAGCAGGTGGATGCATTGTCTGAGCGGTAATGGTGAAGCAGATGTCAGAGGAACATGCCAGATTGTCACCTTGAGAAATGTTGTCAAAATATCCCCAGATTCTGAAGAAAATCCTGACGTGATCATGCGTGATCCCACCCACGGGACGCGCCCACGTGATCAGTGGTCTTCTCAGACAGCTAGAAAAGGGGGAGTTTTTGCACAGAGGTTAGGTTTAGGTTAGGTTAGGTTAGGTTAGGTTAGGTTAGGTTAGGTTAGGTTAGGTTAGGTTAGGATAGGTTAGGTTAGGTTAGGTTAGGTTAGGTTAGGTTAGCTTAGGGTAAGGTAGGTTAGGTTTAGGTGTAGGTTAGGTCAGGTCAGGTCAGCTCAGCTGAGTATGCCCCAGGTCCCTATTTCCTAGTCTGAGGATATCACTCCTCTTTATAGAATCTGAGTGCGCTTCTGGGTACCACTTAACACTACCCAAACCCTCCCTCCTTCCGTCTGTTTCACCTCTAGGGATTTTCTTGCAGAATGTGGGGATATTTTCCAGTCTGCAGAACGTGGCAGGCGACTCGACGAGGCGCTTGGGGCAGCCAATGCCTGCCCCAATTGGGGCAGAAATTTGGTTGATGGGGCAGACTCCTCCAACGGGGGAGGGTAATTTTTTTACCGATAAAAATTTTATGTACTCCATTTTGAACAAAGCACAGAGAAATAAAATAACCCCGTGCATCCGAGCCGACGACGAGGTACTCACGACCCTCCACGTACTACAGCAGTAGAAACTCACGTACAGCAGCTATTGTGGCCAGTGGAACAGGCTATTTTGCATTCATGATGCCTGATTTCAAAGAAACCTTTATTCAAAGGTATATTTACGAGCGAAGTATTCCCCCTAGTGACGTCATTTGCCTATGGTTTCAAGCTGTATCAATCTATAAAAAAATATACATATATTTCAATTGACAACTATATTTGAATATAATATTTTTCCACAGCTAAAGGATTTTTCCCTTTTGTTTTCTCAAATTTGCATAAAAGCATCACAAAATTTGGAATATTTTCACAAGACCCAATTGAAGAAAGATCCCCTTACGCTTGTGTGACGTCACATCACGGACCGGCATTCGTTCTTATGAGGGGGGGTGTATGATTCAACTCGGCCACGTAAGGCCTTATTTAATCTACCAATCAAAGGAAAGAAGTCGACGATGATAATGTCCAATTTATTGATGCAATGGCCAAACAGCGGATGAGAGACAACAATGATAACCGACAACAACAGCACCAATATTTACAAATGGGAACATATACCCATTCCAATGGGAAATAACAAAATCCCATAGCAATATGTGACACTCGATATGGACTCGTGTAGAGTGAGTGAGAGCGTGAGCGGTTGTGAGGGCGTGTGACGGCGAGGAATAAATCGCAGGCAGGTTCGATGCCGTAACTGACAATGAATTCAGCGACGGTTGCAAACCGAAATCGGACTTGCAGTGAGCAGGGATCTGCTCAGTCGCGAGTGCAGACCCAATTACACGACGGTATCGTCAGTGCAACTGGGGGACAAAACACTCTAGGGAGTGGCCCTGGCGAGTGATCGCAATGCAGAGGTGGAGGAGTGGACCAGCCCAGAGAGTAGCCCTGGCGAACTGACCGGTGTTGTCACCACACAGAGCGCCTTTATACCCGGCTGGCAGTGGTCACGTGACCAGGTCGCGCTCTGGTTGGTCGGCCGGGTGGGTCGCTGGTGTGGTGACAGTGACCCGGCGCGCGCCTGTGCCGGCGGCGGTGGTCGGCTGACCGCGCCGCGGCTGAGGGCGCGGGGTCAGCTGGAGCCGTGTAGCGGTGCAGTGGCCGCTACAGGACCCCCTCCTAGATAAGAGGTCGAAGCGTACCGGAGGCTTGGAGACGCGTCCTGAACGTGTGCGGTAGTTGGAGGCCTCCAACTCCGACGAATCCGGTGGAACGTTGAGTTTCTCGCGAGCTTGACTCTGAACGGAGCTGGCTGATGTAGCTCGTGGCTCGGGAGCTGTAGAGACCGCTGATGGCATGGATGCTGCTTCAGGGCTGGGAGATGTAAACACTGGCCCAGTTGATGGTGTGGGTGTTGTTCCAGTGGCAGGGCTTCACTTTCTGGATTAGCTGACCTCTCTCGCTCGGGATGCATCACGATGAGAGGGTCAGGTGGAGGCTGCACGTTGGCGTTCTCTATGTAAGCCGGTTTCAGTCGGTTGATGGACACAATGTCTTGGCGTCCATTCCGAAAGATGACGAACGCCTTAGGTGACCTCTTCTTGACCTGGAACGGGCCGTCGTAGACGAAGGCCAGAGCAGGACGATGGCCGTCATGACGAACCATGACATGAGAAGCTGTGGACAGATCGGGTGAGACAAACACATCGCTGGCAGTCACATGTGTCGGTGCTGGTCGGATGGATATGAAGTGCTGTCTGAGGCTGGCTAGGAACTGTGAGTGATCTGGTACTGTTTTGGGCGGGTCGATATACTCGCCCGGGAGTCTGCGTGGCGTGCCAAAGACTAGGTCTGCGGAGGAACATTGAATATCCTCCTTCAGTGCAATGGGGACACGATCTACCCTGTTATGGCTTCCTTGGAGTGAACTTTTCAACTGCCGATGCAATCGCTCCACCAGACCGTTGGCGGCTGGGTTGTAGGCTGTGGTGTGGACACATTCCGCTCCGATGTGCTTTGTGACTGTTTTCCACAGTGCAGATGTGAACTGGCTCCCACGGTCCGATACGATGCTGCTCGGAACACCATAACGGGAGATCCAGGTTGAAATGAACGCAAGTGCAACCTCGCTAGCTTCTATGGATGCAAGGGGACATGCTTCAGGCCAACGTGTATACCGATCGACCATCGTGAGAAGGTAGCGGTGGCCCTTATGCGGTGGAAGTGGTCCAACAATGTCCACGTGTATGTTGTGGAAACGAGCGGAAGGCAAAGGAAAACGACCGACAGGAGACTTGACATGGCGATGAACCTTAGATCTCTGGCACTGAACACATTGCTGTGCCCAGGACCGGACATCCCGTCGCATCTCTGGCCATACGAAACGTGCAGAGATGAAGTTGAGCGATGCCTTGCGTCCAGGGTGTGAGATAGAATGTAAGGTGTTGAACACCGACTTCCGCATGGCGACTGGTACGATTGGTCTGAGTACTCTGTCTTTCTCATCACAGATCAACTCGAGATCTATTCGATCAGGCAATAGTCGGGAGACGGGGTTGAGACTGCTGTTTTCAGTACTTAGGTTGCGGATATATGGGTCGTTGTGCTGGGCCTTGGCCATGTCAGCCAGGTTGACGTTCTCGGATGGCTTAATAGCGCTGATCCGAGAGAGAGCGTCTGCCACGAGGTTATCGGAGCCACGCACATGGTGTAGGTCAGACGTAAACTGGAGAATGAAATCCAGGTGTCGTTGCTCCCTGGGTGCGTGACACGATGTAGATGACATAAGAGCCTGGACCAGGGGCTTGTGGTCCGTGTGTATGGAAAACTCGCGTCCCTCAAGGAAGGGCCGGAAGTGCTTAACAGCCTCGTACACTGCCAGCAGTTCTCGTCCGAAGGTACTGTAGCCTGCTTGCGCAGAGTTGAGCCTGCGAGAGAAAAATGCCAAGGGTTTCCATGTTGACTGGACCTGCTGTTGCAGGACTGCGCCCATGGCATCTGAACTGGCGTCTGTGAACAGCCCGATTGCTGAATCTGGGTCTGGATGCTGAAGCGTTCTGGCCTGGGAGAGGACCTCTTTTGTTGCTGTGAATGCGGCCTCGGCCTCAGGGCTCCATTCCAGGACGTCATTCTTGCCCTTCTGGATCTTCTTCAAAAGACTGTTGACAGGGGCAAGTGTACTTGCGATGGAAGGTACGAAACGATGGTAGAAGTTAACCATCCCCAAGAAGCAACGAAGTGACTTTTGAGACTCTGGTCTGGGGTACTCCTGTACCGTTTGTACTTTGATTTCCAGAAGACGAGTGCCGGAAGGAGAGACATGATGACCCAGGAACTCGAGCTCTTGTACTCCAAAAAGGCACTTGTTGGTGTTAAGGCAGATGCCGTACTGATCGAGGCGCTTGAGTACCTCTTCTACGTGAAGAAGGTGTTGTGGTTCAGAGGGGCTTGCCACCAGGATATCGTCGATGTAGGCGAAAACGAAGGGCAGTCCGCGGAGGACCTCGTCGATAAGACGTTGGAAGGTCTGTCCAGAGTTCTGGAGTCCAAATGGCATCCTGGTCATCTCATAGAGTCCAAAGGGAGTCGTGATGGCCATCTTCGGGATGTCGTTTGGATGGACAGGGACCTGGAAGTACGCTTTGGTGAGGTCCAGCCGGGAGAAAATCCGGGCACCACTGAGATTGGTAGTAAAGACTTGGATGTAAGGGATGTGGTACCGATCGGGGACGGTGATGCAGTTCAGGGACCGATAGTCGCCACAGGGCCTCCAACTGCCAGGGGTGTTATTCGGGACCATGTGTAATGCGGATGCGTATGGGCTCTCACTAGGAAGGATGATACCTTGCTCAAGCATGTGTTGGAATTCGTCCTTTACGATGCTTAGGCGAGCTGCATCAAGGCGCCTAGGTCGGCAGAGTGGAGGAGGACCCTTGGTGATGATGCAGTGAACGACGTTGTGCCGGATTTCCTTGCCGATGAATGGCGAGCCTGTGATGAGCTACTTGATGAGCTACTTGTACGGTGGTTGACACTGTGGGAGGCAGGCAGAAATCTGCGAAGGGACGCCCCGCTTTCCACCTATGACAGTTAAGCCTGTGGCGTTGTCCACCAACTGGCGCCGGCGGGGATTGACACTGAGGTTGTGGTGCGACAGAAAATAACTTCCAATTATTGCGATGGTGACGTCAGCTAGGATGAATGACCAATGGAAGTCCCGACGGAGACTGAGAGACAGCTTCAGTGTCTTGGTTCCATAGGTCTTAATGGGGCTGGAGTTCACAGCCTGCAGCGAGAGTGAGGAGTGTGTAGCCTTGTCGGCTGGTTTAGCTGGGAGTATGCTGTATTGGGCACCAGTGTCGACGAGGAACCGCAGGTTAGTTCCAGGATCCTCCACAAAAATGGGGCCTGAAGCGAGCCGTCGACGGTGGATGTGGGGCACGAGGTCGGCGAGTCCTCACGCCCCATGGCTAGTTTTAAATGCTCATATGAGCAGGGCTTCGTGCACCTACGGGCGTCCTTGCCGAGCTTACGATGGTACCAACAAATGCTGTCCTCTGGAGAGTCGGTACGCTCTGTGGGTCGGGAGCGATGGACCGAGCTGGAGCGGTTGCGACTCCTGAGCGATTTGAGCTGAGCCTTTAAGCTGTTTAGATATCTTTTTCACCGTCATTGTGTTTTCCCGGGACCTCTGGCATCCATCGCCTTGGCTTGCAGCAGGTAGGCAGGAATCTGCACTGCCTACTTTGCATATGTCATTGGAAGACACAGTGTTGATGGGGAAGCTGTTGCGCGGAAGTGAAGTGATCACCCTATCCGCTGTTCCAGCCAGGGTGGCAAGTGGTGTGTCTGCAGGTAGGAAACTCAGAAACGGCATGGCGGCCTCTGGCATAGCTTTGAGGAATATCTGCTTTATGAGGGGCGAGTCCACCTCCAAGGTGTGGGACTTTGTAAGCTCTTGCAAGTACCACAAGAATTGTGTAGGCTTTCTATTACCAAGAACTTGGTCTTCCACCAGGGACCGGAGTTTTTCCTCGGTAAATTTCCCTAAGCGAGATTGCAGGACTTGACAGAGCTGAGTATAACAGTCCTCAGGTGGGCTACGGATCATGTCGATAAACTCCATGACATGTTGGGCTGGGAGCAGTGCATCCGCTGTTTGAAACCGGAGGCTCTGCTGTGTGATTTGGGCGCGTGCAAAATACAGGTCGAGCTGTATGATCCATACACATTGATCGTGCTCCACAAATGGAGGCGGTGGCCCGAGAATAGCGGGTTGAGCTGGTGGAGGCAAAACGTCCTTGTTTTCGTTTACTGCCATGGTAGCGTGAAACAGAATGACGCAAGTTGACAATAGGCGTAACTGTGGGAACAGATTTTCCCGGAAATTGAGCCCGAAGAAACTGGACAGAACCAGTCGACCATAGAGCTAATTTAAAGTCGGGGTCACCAGTTGTAGAATTAAACTCGGCCACGTAATGCCTTATTCAATCTACCAATCGAAGGAAAGTAGTCGACGATGATAATGTCCAATTTATTGATGCAATGGCCAAACAGCGGATGAGAGACAACAATGATAACCGACAACAACAGCGCCAATATTTACAAATGGGAACATATACCCATTCCAATGGGAAATAACAAAATCCCAGAGCAATATGTGACACTCTATATGGACTCGTGTAGAGCGAGTGAGAGCGTGTGACGGCGAGGAATAAATCGCAGGCAGGTTCGATGCCGTAATTGACAATGAATTCAGCAACGGTTGCAAACCGAAATCGGACTTGCAGTGAGCAGGGATCTGCTCAGTCGCGAGTGCAGACCCAATTACACGACGGTATCGTCAGTGCAACTGGGGGGATGAAGCACTCAAGGGAGTGGCCCTGGCGAGTGATCGCAATGCAGATGTGGAGGAGTGGACCAGCCCAGAGAGTAGCCCTGGCGAACTGACCGGTGTTGTCACCACACAGCGCGCCTTTATACCCGGCTGGCAGTGGTCACGTGACCAGGTCACACTCTGGTTGGTCGGCCGGGTGGGTCGCTGGTGTGGTGGCAGTGACCCGGCGCGCGCCTGTGCCGGCGGCGGTGGTCGGCTGACCGCGCCGCGGCTGAGGGCGCGGGGTCAGCTGGTTGGCTGCAGCTGGAGCCGTGTAGCGGTGCAGTGGCCGCTACAGGGGGCTGGTATGATTTGCCGGTTTTGGAAATCAAAATATAGCGGTGGAAATGCAAAAAAACTACATGCAGGGAAATTTAATTTTGAGTTGTTAGATAGCTTTAGGTGGCTAACATTAAGTTCAGATTAAAAATTTAGAAAATAATTGCAAATTTAGCTTTTCAAAGGCACTCATTGCCTAATTTTTTATTCACTTCCAGGAAATTTATGTTGATGATAAATTTCCTTTGTCTGGTATCTTTTAAACTATATTGCGCTTGATGACAAATATGACGCTTTTGAGAAAAATCAGCTTTTCCAGCGCAAGTTTACCTAATGATTGTTGTTTCTTTTAATTATTTCTTCTTCTGCCCTTGGTGATTTCTCGAACTGACTGCTGCCCCAAGTACCAGTTCCTTCCCCAAGCTCGACCAAAAGCTGCCCCAAATCAGTTGGTCTGCCCCAACGAGAGCTCATCAAAATCTGTCACATTCTGCAGACTGGGATATTTTGAAAACATTTCCCAAGGTGAATCTGGGGATATTTTGAAAACATTTCCCAAGGTGATGATCTGGCATGTTCCTGTGACATCTGCTTCACCAATATTGTCCTTGTACCTTGTACCTTGTACCTTAGGGGATACGGACCTCGGGAGGCATCGGAGAGCCTGTAGAGTCCGGTCGCAGCGAGCTCATGTGCGCAATTTCAGAGTTAGTCGGTGTCAGGACATGTGTACATGTGCACAGTCCAGTGGTTATCGAGGCGTGCCTTGAAGGCATTCAAGGTGGGAGCGCAGACCACATCAGCTGGTAGAGAATTCCAGTCGTTGACCGTTCTGACTCCGAAGGCCTGCCGTCGTACTCTTGTTACAGCTCTTGGTTTAAGTAGTTTGAAAGGGTGTCCTCTCGTGCGGGAGTCCCTGTCACTTTCAAAAAAGCTGAGCCGGGTCGACGTCCAGCATGGCATGGAGGATCTGGTAGAGCCGAATCATATCGCCGCGTCTGCGTCTGTAGTACAGCGTAGGGATTTCCAGGGTTTTGAGTCGCTCGCTATATGGCAGGTGGCGAATGGGTCTCACCAGTCTAGTTGCCCGTCGCTGGACTTTCTCGAGCATTCGTTGGTCCGCACGATTAAACGGGCCCCAGGTCAGGTTTCCATATTCGAGATGTGGGCGCACGAGTGTCTTGTATAGAAGTGGTAGTGATGTCCGGTCAATCTTGCGGAAGGATCTCCTAATTACCGCCAGAATCTGATTGCCCTTGGAGGCGGCAGAGGCAGCATGGTCCCGGAACTTCAGGGTGGCGTCGATCAGGACTCCTAGGTCTCTCTCCACACTGACTTCTTGAAGTGTATTTCCCTGCATGGTGTAACTGATGTTGGGGTTACTTGTACCAATGCGTAACACAGAGCACTTGGCGGTATTGAATGGTAGTTGCCAGACTTCTGACCAGTTTGTGACACGGTTGAGGTCCTGCTGAAGTCTCAATGGTTGATGTGCATCAGTCAGTGGCGAGTACAACTTAGTGTCATCCGCAAAGATCTTAGTAACACAATGAACTTCATGTGGGAGGTCGTTAATGAAGATCAAAAAATAGTATCGGGCCTAGGACCGAACCCTGTGGGACACCACTGACCACCGGAGCCCAGGGCGACTCACAGCCGTTGATAGTTACCCTTTGCTGCCGGTCAGTCAAGAAGGCCCGAATCCAGGTGAGCAGCCTACCTTGCACTCCATATCCCCTCAGCTTGCATAAGAGACGCTTGTGTGGTACCGAATCGAACGCCTTGCGGTAGTCCAGGTAGATGCAGTCAATAGGCTGTCCGGCCTCAATATACCGGCTCCAATCATCCATCATCTCTAGTAGTTGGGAGTCGCATGACCTATGAGGCCGAAATCCGTGTTGGGCTGATGTGAAGAGGTTGTTGGAAGTCATGTGTCGCATCAGTTGATCACGAATAATGGCTTCAAACACTCTGCATATGATTGATGTCAGGCTGATTGGCCGATAATTCCCTGGACTCTGCTTGTTGCCTTTCTTGAACACAGGTACCACTGAGGCTTGCTTCCACAACACTGGTAGTGCACCTGAGTTGAAGGACTGCTGGAAGAGTATGGAGAGAGGAGTGCAAAGTTGTTCAGCTGCCTCCCGAAGCACCTGTGGATGGATGTTGTCAGGACCTGGGGCTCCAGCAGGTTTGAGTTGTTTCAACTGGGTTTGAACAAGACCTGGGTTGATGACTATGTCCTGGAGGGCTGTACCCCTGAACTTCTCTTCAAATGAGGGAAATTGCTCTACGTTCTCAATGGTGAAACCCGATGAGAAGACATTGTTCATGAGAGTGGCCTTATCCAGATCAGAGCTGTGAACCATGCCTGCATCGTCTGTGAGGTCATCAACTCTGGTCTTGGTCTTCATTCTGGAGTGCACATGCTTCCAGAAAGGTTTCACACTTTGTTGAAGGCTGCCGATTATTTTAGCTTCATGGTCGAAGAGGAGTTTCCGCGTCAAACCTCTCAGTCTGTTGCTGATGGTAGTGTATCGTGCGTAGTTTAGTTGGTGTTCGATTTCCCCTCCAGATTGTACGTACGCCTTCCAGGCTTTCTCCTGCTTTTTCTTCAAGCTGTATGCTTCTCGGGTCATGTAGATTTGGTTATATCTCGGGTTGGGTCTGTGGGATGGGATACAGCCCTCAACGAGGATTTCATAAATATCCATAAACCTATTGTAGGCGGTGTCAACATCAGGCCCGTGCAGAACAGTCCAGTCCGTGTTCTGAGCCAGCTGGCGTAGTTTGGGCGTAGTCAGCACGCCGAAAATTCAGCCTGCTCTTCAGGGGCTGGACAGGGGGGTGTAACAGCAGAATGAGAATTGTAGAATAAGGTGATCACTGGCACCTAGACTTGGTAGGTAGTCAAGATGGTTGATCATTTCAGATTCATTGGTCAGAATAAGATCTAGTGTGCTTGGGGTAACACCTGGTCTAATCCTTGTAGCTTGCAGGACATGTTGGAAAAGGAAAGTGTCCTGGACCAGTTCCAGGAAAGAGTGAGAAATGTGAGAGGAGGGAGCAGAGGAGGTAGAAGTCACCCAGTTGATATGTGGGAGGTTAAAGTCACCAACAATGAGTAGGTGGGAGGGGTTCAGGTTGCATACAGAATGAAACAGGCTAGACAGACTGGACATGGTTAGGTTGTCATTGCTGGAAGGACTCCTGTAAATGCACCCAGCCAGAAGCCTGTCACCACCCGCCAATCTGAGTTGTATCCATAAATGTTCAACATGGTTGCTTCCAGAGATTGCCAGTTCTGTAGCCTTCAGCCTGTCATTTATGTGGATGCACACTCCTCGCTTTCCAGACATCCCCAGACGAGGAACTGCAGGATCAAAATTCAGATAGACTGTGTAGCCAGGGATTGTGAGAAGAGCAGGGGAGATGGGTAGGAGCTGGGCTTTGGGTATAATCTCAGTCAGTAGGATAGTTTTCTTTCTCTGTCTGAGAAAGAAAACTATGCTTACAAAAAGCAAAGACACTCACAGTAGTCAACATTCAGTCTCCTACAAAGACAAATAATACGTACAGAATGAGGTCCTAATGGTAAGTTCAAGATATGGGCTATGCTTATCATACAAGGTGCTGAGATCATAATTTTTTTCTACGGAAATATCGAGTTCCAAGACAAATGATATATAGAGTTTTTGCTTTTATTTTCTCTCAACTGCCATTATTCCTCTTTGATGAAGTTTGTGTTTTTATGTCTGCTCTTTCTTCCCTTGTTTCTTGTCCTTATTTTGAGAAAATCAATAAAAAATATGATGATGATGATGATGATAGAGTACCGGGTTTCCCCACTTGCTTTAAAACTTTGCCGAGACTGTATATAGATCTTTCTCCCCTTCTGTCACTTGTCCAAAGGTCTGGAATGATGTTGTTGCTTCACAAACACCACATATCCGCAACGTTCCATTCTCTAAATCATTCTAAAAGATAGTCTTAAAAAGATTGCTTATGAGTAATAATTAACCAAATCTTGGTATAATAATTATTAACCATCTTAATTGTATGAGCTGAACCCCTATCTGGTTTGATTTGCTCTGTTTTGCCTGCAATCAAGATTGCTGTTTCCGGACGAGCCTGATCCCTGGGTTTGGCTGCTGCGGCTGACTATGCAGTTTATTTTTCTCTCTTTCTATTTCTCTTTTCAGCTCGTTCTCGAAAAGTTGTGTCGAGTCTGGCGAAGTATTCACTAGGATGGAGTTTCACACAAGGAGCTGTTACAAGGTATTTTCCTTCCCTGTTCCTTGTCGGGCACCATTTAAGACCAATTGATTGTAACCATCCCCACAATAAGTGCTGTTGTCTGGACTTGTGTGCTTGGTGGGTGTTTTTAGTTCCAAGTGAAATATTCTAAGTAAAAATAGTTCTAAGCACCAAGGCCCTAATGGGTGGCGCTGCAGTGGCCCCTAGACAGCTTTTGTGCCTGGCCGCTGTCTAGCACGGCTGAACGTAGAATTGCTGCGGCGTCATCATTACTAACCCATGAATTTATTTTACTTTTTTTCTTTTTTATTTCCCCGTGCCCCTATTTTTTATTTTTATCTGAACAGTTCTAACACTATTCCTCACGATGCTGTTGATGCACTACTGCTCCAATATTGTTTGAGCCGACATCTGAAGAATCGAGTGTTCAACAATCGCAGAATCAGGAATTCAAGAATCGGCAGAATCGCGTGCCTGTTATTCGTTTTACCCTAAGTGCATGTTGTAATGTGTATTGCCCATGTATATGTGTGGAAATATATGTATGGATATAATATACGTGTTTTTTAAGTTTAAAGTTTTTTACTTGACTATCTCAGTTAAAATCACGTAAAAAGGTGCCACATTCCCTTCAAGGTTGGTACAAACATACTTTCCAAACAAAAACAAGACAATGAAAAACATCCCCTACCTTCCTCCTTCTGTTATGAAGCAAATCTCTCAGAGCACTTGAAGCAAATAGGTACACTCTTCCCCTTCAGTTTTCCCAACACAAAGACACGTTTAGCCCAGGGTACTTGTTTAGCCTGCGTTTAGCAAGAGCCGTGTTATTCTGCCCGGCAGAACGCGCACTAGTGTGTTACACGCATGCGCAGCACTGTATCTTGTGGTCCATGATACGGTACTACGCATGCGTGCGGCACACTATAATGCCTTCTGTCAGCAGAATAACTCGGCTAACGAATGAATGAAATGAAACGAGTAGCTGCGGATGGCGCATTGAAGACAAATAAGGCAGCTGTGGGTTGCGCATCGAAGACAAAAGTTTTACTACCATGTGATAATAAAGAAAATTTTCTTGAACGCAAAGGAGTAGCCAGGGGAGGCACGGTCACGTGACATCAAAACAATTTCATGCCAGCTGATGATTGAACCTCGTATTCCGGAGATGCTCAAATGGGACAAGCAAAGAGCGTAAACGTAAAGGATGCAGTTCGACGTAATTTTAGCAATGCCATCAGCGGAGACTATTCTAGTGCACTGAATTTTCACCGACGCTTGATAAAAAATTGGAAAGGTAATAGTACCTTGGAAAAGTAGCATTCGCATAGAAATAATATGCGGAACGGTGGAACATATATATATATATTCCGACGGATTTCTACCATACTCAGCGACGGTGGAACGTCCAAATGTAAGGGGGCGGGCACCATGAGCTTTTCAACCCATAGGCGGATGCAGGGGTGAAGGGGGGGGTACGTTCCCCCGATCGACTCTCGCCCCCCCTGAAATGTCGCTTGCCCCCCCTCCAGGATGCGAAAATCGGCGCCCACCGATAGAATTTTGCGCCCATCTGATAGGTTTTTCCGGTCAAAAGTGGCACCCCCGGGCCGGATGGCGCCCACCCGGAAACGCCCCCCCCGATCAGCAATCCTGGATCCGCTTATGTTTCAACCCATTTCTTTCCAGTCAACGCCATTGGGTTATTGTTAAAATTTATGATTTAAGGGAGGGTACCGTGCCCCGCTGCCCCCCCGTTCCGCCGCCAGTGACCATACTCCCGTCATCATATAATCGGGTAAAAGTAAAAAATGTCCGGAGCAGCGACGGATCCAACTTCCAAGGGGAGGAGAGTGAATAGAACATTACCCACCCTCCCCGCCCCCATTGGCAGACGCAGAGGGGCTTAGGCGGATTCAAGATTGTCGATCGGGTGAGGGGGGCACCATCCGGACCAGGGGGTGTCACTTTTGACCGGCAGAACTTATCAGGTGGGCGCAAAATCATATCCGTGGGCACGGATTTTTGCATCAATGGGGGGGAGTAAAAAGCGACGTTTCAGGGGACACCATTGGCCTTCCAAGGCGACGCCGTGACCATTTCAGGGGGCGACGAGGGTTGATGGGGGGCACCTGACCTCCTGGATCCGCGTACGGAGGGGGCAGAGGCCATGCCCCCAAAAATGACATTTTTTACCGATCTTTTAACAATATTATGTTTTTACTATTTCTCCTGCGTTGCCCCACCAAACAGCACTCGTGCGTCCGCCCCTGTCCACCCCCACCTACACATATGAAGCTCGATCACTTCGATGACGGGCGCCGCAAAATGTGAGACTGCGGTGCAGAGGCAGGGGCGTCGCCGCGGAATTTTTACCGGTGGGGACGGACCATGACTCGGGACGACCAGAGGCGGGGAGGGGCGCTGGGGCGCAAAATTTGGAGCGAATGGGCTGTATCTGAAAACGATACTGGCAATACACTTCACCGACAAACTTAGCGAGTTGGGTTGCAGAATTCCACGCAATTAACGAAGGTAAACGCAAGTAATAAGAGGATCCAAATAAAAACCTAGGACGAGTCACCAAGTTTTTGCGGGACCGTCCCCCTCTGATCCGCGAGTAGGGGGACGCGTCTCATCATCCCCCGCTTTCGACGTCCATGTGTACGTAGGCAATCCAAATCTTGTCGGAGGTTGAGAGGCCATGGTCTCCTCAAATGACTATATTCTAGCTGATTTATAAAACACCATGCTTGCGGCAATTTATCGCCGAACACCTTTCTCAAACGTGTTGCCCCTGTGCCTAAAAATGGCTTTAGATATTGGCACCGACAATGAACGGATTCAGAGGGTGAGGGAGCACTTGTTGGCCGATCTATACGAAGCTTCCTGAAATGCCCATCAAACCACTATGAAAGGTCAATGGCTCTCCAATGGCGGAATGGCGAATCCAATGGCGGGGAGCCGGCGCGACATACGAAAATATAGAAATTTGGCAGTGCAAAATGAGTCCACCGTAAATGTGCAATTATATTGGTAGGCCACTGTTCTACCATACGTATAACTCAAAGTCACTTTGCCATCCTAGGTAGATGACAAATCTAGAGGAGTTGGTCGCTGAGCAAGGCCAAATGACAAGAACAGTGGAGAGTTCCATTGCAGTTATCAAAAGTAGGTATTCGAAAGTTTTGCACGCCAAGTCCCGCATGGCACCAATAGATCTTCTGTGGGAACTGGGACACAGTATTAATAAAAATACTCATCTAATCTAAAAAGGCATGGGATAAATGTTCACCCCGTTAGTACCACTCGTAGCTTATTCAATATCTCATTGGTATTTATTTTGAACATTTCTTGCAAACGCAGAGACAAGAATCCCAAATTGATTGACAAATCCAGCTATCAATTGAACTGCGGCTACACGCCACCATATCAGAGAGAGCACTGGTAGCACAGCGCCTGGATGACGGCTTTGCTGCACGCGAGCTTTGCCGGCACTGCTGCTCGCCGCCGAAAAGTTTCGCAAGTCCAGACTGCCTCCGCCGCGCGCTGCTGCTCGGGACCGAAGAGGTTTCGCATGTCCAGGTTACCTCAGTCGCGCTGGAAAAAAACACAATACAACACGATTACAATGGGGGGGGGTTTTTTTTTTTTTTTTTTTTGGAATTTTTTTTTTTTTTTTTTTTTTTTTAGGTACCAAATGGGCGATAATAAATATTGGTTCGTGCGCCCGAAAACCCAAATAACTAACAATCGGTACTGAGGGGTATTATAAATAATCAAATCATTTTGATGAATAAGGCTTTTGAAGCCTGTCCAAATATATTAATGAAACGGCTATTAGTGCCCCACCAACTGACAGGACTTGAATTCTTATGAATCCAGGCATCAAATTCTTACCACCCCAGGCACGGTGCCCCCACCCATCGGTGATCCTGGATCCGCCTATGACGGGAATGACATTTAGTCAAGGGCTGATCTGCAGAATGTGGCAGGAAACTGGAAAATATGCTTGGGGTAGCTCAAATCCTACCCCAATTGGGGAAGAAATTCAGCAGCTGGGCCAGAGTCCTCTGTACAATGAAGCAGACATTTTCTTTTTCATCAATTTTACCTGTTTTACTAACTTATTGACACATTTATGACTTTTAGCAAGGGTCAGCACTGTCCAAGCTGTCACACTCAGCTCCAATATTGTTGTACCTGCCACAAAGAATGACAAGAGTTGCTCCAAACCAGTAATTCTGACCAAAGGCTACACCAATGAGATCTTGTGTAAATCTGTCAAATTCTACATGCTGAATCAAGCGGCAGTCAGTCAGTACTGATAAGAGGAAACCATCCAGTAAGACGGCCAGTTGGCAAAGTATGGCAGCATGCCAAAGAAGTTGCACCAGCTATTGAGAATGATCGTACCACCACTCACCTAAAATTGGAACCAAAATGGGCATAAAATCACACTGACCTCTACTTATTTCCAAACAATTTGGCTGGTACCCCAACCACACAACTGGTACTATATCCCCAGCTGCCCTAGGGCATGAAATATGAATATGATGAATTATCGTTTAACTTAGAATAACAATATGGTATTTTTTATTCCTTTCGTCCAGTTTCTATACTCTGCAAATTCTATGTGAGTTCAGTATTGGCAACTGCCACTCTCATTTATACACTCAGTTTTGGTAAATACTGGTCAACATTTCATTTTCTCCAAAATTTGCTTTGCGTGGACCAGTCTTGAGGTACACTTTACACCAAAAACTGGTCAGAATTATCATACTTTGCAGACTGGCAAGGAGGAGAGCCGCCCAACTTCCACAGCCCCATAGGTAATTTTGAAAAGTGTAAAATCATTTTGTGCCATATTTCTTACCTAGTTGGCTCCTTTGGGACCCTGAAGAATGGCAGATAACGATCCTTTTCCTTGGTCTTCGTACATCCAGGCATTGAGCACACATCTGTGTCTGATATGATTATTGGGCACGGCGGTGATCACAGCGCTTAGTATAACACCAAAGAAGTGGGCACTATAGGTAGGTAATTTAAAAAGTCAACAGCTTTCCGTCCATACACAAATTCACACACACAAACAGAAAATCAATCCATCCCAACGTCTCAAATTTATTTCAAAATAAGACACTGGTAGATGTGAGAATAACGGTAAATGAACGTTGTTTGTAAATTGCAGTAAATTGTCTCTTTCACGCCAAGTTGTACGCCAAAAAGTCCCTATCTCTTCAACACACCGCCAGCTCCATAGAAATTGGCCTCGGTCATCGAAAGTGTTGGCACCTGGCGCATTTTTTTGAAAACGCCAGTAGAGGGACTGACGTCTTGGCGCGGCTGCTTCATATCCGGCGCATTGTTGAACGCGATATAGATTTTGAACGTTTATTTTCAGTCTTGGTGAACTCGTTGCTGTGAAAAAGTGTAGTTCATGTTGGGTGGACGTGAATATTGAAGACTGGCGTTATTTTCTTGTTTGTTATAATCTTGGAAAGTTCAAAGAAAATGGAGGTGAGACGGATAACCATTACATCCAATCAGAATGTAAAAATTACATCCAAGCAGTGGAATGCCTGATGACGGTTGAATCGGGTCGCTGCTCACCCGTCTGCCGCCTGCTCCTGGACTCGTTGACCTGTGGCCAGCAATTCGCCGCCCCGCTCTCTCTCTCTGGGGAGGCGGGGACCTCGATCGTGATGGTCGCTCGGTGGGAGAGGAGATGGAGCCTGTCTTCTTCCCCTGCCCGCTGCCGGTGGTCCTCTGGGCCCGGTGGAGCCTGCACTGGTCCGGACCCCGACTGGGAGCTGTTGTGGTTGGGGTTCTCGCCATGCGACATCGAGGGGAACCATGCTGCCGATGCCGCACTGAGACCTTCTGTCTGCCAGATGACAGTCGACCCAGGTAGCCGCTGACTCATGTGCCGTCTGCTCCCGGACTCGCTGCTCTTCTGCCAGCAATTCGCCGCCCCGCTCTCTGTGGGGAGGCGGGGACCTCAATCGTGATGGTCGCTCGACTTTGGAAAAGTGGAAGCCTGTCTTCTTCGCTTGACTGCTGCTGGTGGTCCTCTGGGCCCGGTGGAGCCTGCGGCGGGCGGGACCCCGACTGGGAGCTGCCGTTGTCGGGGTTCTCGCCGTGCGTCCTCGAGGAGAGTTGCGATGCCGACGCTGCGCTGTGGCCGTCTCTCCGCCTGATGGCGGTCGTCCTGGGACACCGCTGACTCGCCTGCCGTCTGCACCTGGACTCGCTGCCCTACTGCCAGCGGCTCGCCGCCCCGCTCTTCTTGGAGAGGTGGGGAGCTCTATCGTGGCGGCTGCTCGACATTAGATGCGTTGGGGCCCGTCTTCTTCGCCTGGCCCGGCCCGGTGGGGACCGTTGAGGTTCGGTGACGTTGCGCGCGCCTGCCGGTCCCGCTGACCTCAGAATGGTGGCGCTTTTTTGCGTCCGGTGCCTGGCCTTCCTGGCGCGCCGGCGCGGCTTGGCCTTCGTGCTGCTGATGTGGTACCGCCGAGCCGGCTCTGGACTAATCCCCGGTGTTGCGGGGCTGTGGCGGCGGATGGGGTCCTGTGTCGCCCGGTATGCTGTGGGGCCTGTCGCGTGTGGCGCCGCTGTGGTCGCTGGGCGGCCCTGTTGTGACCGCTGGGCGGTGCTGCTGCGGCCGCTGGGTGGTGTTGCTGTACCCGGCAGGTGGCGCTGGTGCTGGGTGGCGCTACTGGTTCGCCGCGGCCGTCGGATGCGCGGCGGGGGCGGGTTCAGTCCGGTGAAAATCAACCACCCAATCACCATCACCCACCATAAATGATGCGGCACCATCATGGTAGATGCGGCACGATCAACCACCACCTACCCATGAATTTATTTTATTTTATTTTATATTTTTTTTTTTCCTTTTTTCTTTTTTTTTCTTTTTTTCCCCTTCTGAGCGCTTACCGCATGTCGCTCCGGCTCCGCCACCACAGCTACTCATGGAAACTACACGCCCACTCACTCTCGCGCGACTACACGCTCGCCACACGCTCGTGACTCACTACACGCTCGCGTGAGCCGTCCCCGCCTCGTGGGTTGGTCTGCCGGGGGTCTTTTAAGGCCGTCTCCACGTGTCATCCTGCTGTTTTTAATCCGTCTGTTTTAACCCATGCCTGTGTATGTTTCATTCGCTCGTTTTTTTGTGAATATATGTATGGAGGTAAGTCGAAACTGAGAATTGGGAAGAAGATGGGCTCAAATGCTGCTGTCTGTTGCAGACATTTTCAGCCATCTGACTTCCATTCACATCCACCTGGTAAGCTGCTGTGAGGCCAGTGTGCAAAGTATGGCATTTTTGACGAGATCTCGTCCGTGCGAGTTCCCTTGGAGACAGGACCGAGTGGTGCGAACTTTATCAACCTGGTGCGAATTTGCGAGGTTAGTGACACTTAAACTTAACAAATAATGGCTGAATGGCCATTAAGACACAGGAGGTGCCTTATAAAAAGTCCTTAACTGACTAATGATTGAGGTAGCACTGCATTGTAGGGGTAGGAATTGGTGCATTTTTTCCCTGGTATGTGGCAGATTGGTGCGAATTTTCGGAGGCTGGTGGTGCGAGAATTTAGATGGCTGGTGCGACTCATCTGGCCTGCCGCCATACTTTGCAGACTGGCTGTGAGGCAATCTCCAGTTCCGCTTATGCCTCCTTCCACTCCCTTGAGCCTGCTTCTAGCAGGAGTAAGCCTTAATCCTTGGGCCGTCATCATAGGCGGATCCAGGATTGCCGATCAGGGGGTACCTTCCCGGGGGGCGGCGCACCATTCTTGACCGGGAAACCCTATCGGATGGGAGCAAAACCCTATCGGTGGGAGCCGACCTTCGTATCCTGGGAGGGGGTGGTGGTGGGAAGCGAAATTTCAGGGGGCGTGGCCATTTCAGGGGGCGCCGAGGGTCGATGGTGGGGGCACATACTCCCTTTGCCCCCTGGATCTGCCTATGGGGCATGTGCCCACTTTGCCGTCCCCCTGGATCCGCCTGTGGCTGCATTCCCTTTTAGCCCGGAAAACTGACATCTTGAAATAATTCGGTAGATATACGCCTTTATTTGTTTCAAGCTGTCTGAAATTCCAGTTTGAATGTACGATGGAAAATGCGTTTCCAAACACAAGCGTCGCCACCGGCAAAGAAGTGGGGGGGGGCAGCAAACTTCATCCTGATGCTGACTACAAGGTTTGCTCCTTGGGACCAAAAACTCTTCGAATTTGGATTCTTCTCTGCCTTCCGCAGTGATTGGTTATAAGCCGCTGCCACATACCAAACATAAAACACGTATAATTCACCGCTTACCATGCTATTCCCGGGGCCCACTAACGTTGTTTACCTCTCGGAGTCCCTCTTTCGCGGCCATCTTGGAGGGCACACTAGCGCCGCTGGTGAGCGTGACCGGGGTCAATACACACCGCCAGCTCGGGACCTGGCGGCAATCAGTTGACAATAAAATTTACTGAAACTTTTTTTGTGTCTACAAAATAGGGTAAATAAATATAATAAAATATTATATTCGCCTGTAACTTCCTCAGTAGATATATGTATTGATGGAAACTTTCTGGCTCTGCAGCCACCCTATGCTTTTCCAGCAGTCAGCTATCCTGTGCCAGCTGTAAAAATTGCTGTCATTGGCCATGGCTGAGCGGCCCGCTCCGTTTTACCTTTACTCTATTGCCTCGGGAGTAGCAACGTTGCTAACATGTCTTATTTCCAAATTGAGACTCAGATTTAATTCATATTATGCCCTTAAGCTCTTTTAGCCTAGCCCCTACTCTACTTGTAACACCGCAAAATCGTTTCACAAATTTGTTTGTTGCAGGCAGCAGGGGGTAGTAGGTAGGAAGACACTTTCAGGTAAGAACCAAAAAAATTTTGCTGCTGGCTGGCTTACTTATCTTCTTATCCATGATTATTAATTAGCATTCGAGGTTATAGATACTGTACTTGTTTTTATTTCTTTTTTCGATGACGACGGCATCTTGCGTGACGGTGGTGCTGCTGTAACACGGGGTTACGTCCATACATACATATATTGCACACAATTAAAACACAGATAAAACAGTACATACAAAGTATAGGAAAGATCCCGCGGGAGGAAGAGAGTAGATGAGAAAAACATGCGGCAAACGGTAAAAAAACACACTCACATTAAAAACACCAACGCCAGTCAACGATTCTCCATCCGCTCACACGCGGCACGCGGTCGGGAACGGGCGGCCCGGCCCCACGGACCTGTTCGGCCCCCAGCACGCGGCACGCGGCCGGGGCCGCGCGGTCCGGCCCGACAGACCCGTCCGGCCACTCGCGTGCGGTCGGAGACCGCGCGTCCGCCCGGACGATTGGCGACAGCGGACAGCCCGCCACGCGGCGCCACCCGCGCGGGACAACCTGCGCGCGGGACAACCTGCGAGCGGCGCCCCCTGGGCGGGCGCAGGTGTGGTCGACGTTGATCGGGCGTCCATCAGCTCTCCACAGTCCTGTGGGAAGCGGCGGGTTAAAGTGAGGGGGCGGAAAGAGGAGAGTGGAAGTGCGCCTGATTTATTTGGAGATAATGAAGTGATTGGGTGCGCGCAAAACAGAGCCAGGATTTACTGGAACGGCAGGGAGGTGCCTGAGGTTGATGAGTTAATTCTATCCATACACATATATTGATGTGTAAGATCATAATCCATAAACCATACACGCCATTATCATTGAAACAGTACACATACATTACCATGGTGAAACATAAAGCTTACAGTGCATCCAGTATTCTTACAATTTATTTTCTTCCTCCTTCCTCCCTGTGCCACACCAACAGTCACACTCACATGTTCCCCCAGCCGCAGCTGCTGTGCTTATGCACTCTTGTCTAGTACAATGCTGTTTAAGTGCCTGGTGCACAATCCTGCCATCCGAATCAACAAGATAATTGAGTTTGACCACAGGGCACACCATCTCAATCTATATGTGTTAGCCTCTTATGTTCTGTCAGTGACTCATTTGTCCATTGCCCCCTCTGCTTTGTTTGTCAGCACCTGCGGCTTGCTCGTCCATTGTGCAGCTCCACCATTCATGACCATTGCTCTGCATCCATCTTCTTGGACCACTCTCACCTGGCTGCCATCCTGCTCACCGCTGCATACTTCATGCATAAATAACTGTGCGTAGTTTTCCCTTTTTTAAATTTTCATGTATTTCTTCACTCCCCCTGTGTTTGTATTCTGGGGTTCTTCATTTTCTTTCAATCCTGTCAAGCATTTTCCCTCTGACATGTGCTGTGTATTCAAAGTGGTGTACCTCAATACATGTATGGAAGTATAGCACCTATCTTACTATATCAAGCACCTACTGATTGACGATGATGGCTGTTTTCTGACATATTTAGGAAGGATTTGTCAATTTCACTCATTTGAAGTAATTAAGCCAATGACAAATATAGGAGTGTTTCATTTTTTATGTGTATGTATTTTCCAGTCAACATAGTCATGTTCTCAGACCATGACTGGACTGGTTTTTACAAAAAGTTGTTAATTTTAACCCAAGGGTCACACCTTGGCTTACAAAAGGTTGACAGATACGACCCAGTACATATGCTTCATGGCTTTCACAGATGTAGCTGCAATATGAGGAAAGGTATTTGTTCAGATCTTGCCCAGTGCTGTTAGCAGTTTAGCACTAAAGGACATTTCGTTTTGGGAGACTCCCACAATGACAACTGTGGGATGTGCCTCTTTGCACAACTGATTTTACATATGACCATTAGTTTGCTAATGTGACAGTTATAGCTAATCCAGCTGTGCTGACCTCACCTATCCCTCCCGCAGGCCTGATTGGGTGTGATACAGAGAGTTGCCATCCAGCTAAGCTCTTCAATGTCCGGAATGACTTGGAAGAAACGAGCAGGACAGGCGATGCTGAAGCGTCCGCTGGCGGCGGCCTTCGCCGGCTCCGACAGTGACAGTGACGGAGATGAGACAGAGTCCGCGGGGCTACAGCCCGCCGCCAAGTCGGCCCACTCCGCCGAGCCGGTCCTGAGCGCGGCGGAGCGCGGGCAGCGGCTCTCCGTGAACAGGGGGCAGCACTAGCCGAGCTGGGTCGCTACTGGGAGGCGCTGACGCTGTGGGACCAGGCGGTGGAGCTGACGCCGTTAGTGGCGGCGCTGCATGAGATGCGCGCGCAGGCGCTGCTGGCGGTGCAGGAGCTGTGGCCGGCGCTGACGGCGGCGGCGCGCGCCGTCCAGCTCCAGCCGCGCTGGTGGGAGGCGCACCAGACTCTGGGCCGCACTCTGCTCGGCCTGGGCGAGCTGGGCCTGGCGCGGCGGTCCTTCTCAGTGGCCGCTCATCTCCAGCCTGCCGATCAACCGCTGCGCACCGACGACCTGCTCTGGAGCTGCGTGCTGTTAGAGCGCGCCAGGCGACGCCACCGGTGCGGCGGCAGTGGAGGAGACGAGGAGAAGGCGACGCCTCAGCTCAGCTCAGCTGGTGGTGTCGTCACGGAGGAGCAGTCGGAGCGCGTGAGGACCATGCTGGGTCTGGGTGGCCATGTTAGCGTGGCTCCGTCGAGGTGCCACGACGACTGGGGACCGCTGGCAGAAGACGCTCTGGAAGAGGCAGAAGAGGCTAGGAGGGAGGACGCTGGTGACGAGGAAGTGGCCGAGATGGATGTAGATGAGGACTACCCCTTCTGTCCGCAGCGATGCGGACGCTTACCGTGAGGTTCAAGATGATGTCGTTTGAGGTTGAGGTCAAAATGTCGTTTGAGTAGGAAATAGCGTTGCAGACCCTTATTGTTGATCTGGTACGACAGTTGTTGCGGTATGACCTTGTGATAGTGTGAGTGGACTCACAGCGTCTGACGGAACTGATTGTAACTGGTCGTTGCCTCTCCAGTGGGCGCGTTGGCTCCATTCCCAGGCCGTGGAATGCACGCGCTTGTTAGACTGGGACCCTACTAGTTTGGTAGCCTTCAATACCGCGACCTATTACAGAACCGTCAGTTTTGTGAGCTACCGCTTATGAGTTTAATGCCGTATTATTACCCGTTTTGTGGACGTTGAAGTTCTAACTTGAATGTCTAGACTTGTAAAATATTTTCAGTGTGCACCATTCTGAGTGATGGATTGGGCTGACGAGCGAGAGTACATTTCTTGTACGTATTTTTCTGTGATCGTCAGCTATAAATGTGTTTTGCCGTTGTGGCGTTTTGATTTGTCGTAACGGGAGTTGAGATGGGCTCTCAGGATGTATTATTTTTGTGCACATAGCTTAACTGGGAGTAAGATAGTGCCGTCTTTTCTGAATCTGTGACATTAATAAAGCTTATTCGTGGCTACTCCTGTCTCATCGGCCTGGGAAAAAATGTACGCATCGCTCTAACAAAAATTTCTTGGGCCGTTTAGCCAATTGTCATGGTCCACACATCTATACATTCAAATGAGCAGAATTCGCCAATCGTGGATTGGCGAACTGGTTCGTGGCCTAACCGCTGCTATAGGGACGCTAGGGTCATGATAAATTCTGCAAGTTTGGCGTACGATTAAATGCAGTCAGGGCAAGGTCATCTGTTCAGGATAGTTAATCTCAGATTATCCAGAGTACCTGGTATCGCCCTTGCCATTAGAACCAAATTTCTACATCCCCCCCATTCCTCACTAACTTTCCATTACATGCCTTCCTATACAACCCTTTAGGTACCGTGTGCGTGCAAAATCGAAACACTAGATTGGCAGGCGAAAAATCGACCGGCGAAACGCTCCAAACAGGACAGCACAAAGATGGCCTTCAACACCACTCGCGTGACGGACCTTCACCTGCATGTTCATAATGCAGCCAGAATAGGGCAGGTGTAGAGCCTCAAAATAATTCGGCTAAAGGTCCCCAGACCCGCAGGGTGGACTCCTTTGTTTCGCCGCAACCTTATTTAGGCGGCACCTGCCAACCCCCACGCGCGGTACGGCGGGATGAAGTCACGAACAGGCATACCCCCCCTCGAGAAAAAAACAATATTGGCGAGTCCTGTGCCGACAAGGAAAGAACTTCAGCTATGCTATATCCACCGGGCAGTTTGAAGTAGGATATATTGACTTATCGTCACAAGCCGCAGAATTACTGCTTAGCGTTTCAAAAATGCGGATCACAGCACGTAGTCCGGTCCTCAGTATGTTTGAACAGGATATATCGCATTATTATTTACATTTTCCCCGTCTGCGATCCCAGAGGCATTCCGTACTCATCCTCGCACTTCAGGCACTCACTTTCCCAACTGGACGACAAACTGCGCCAATATACAGCCCGTTCTCAGAAGACAGCGCACGTGTCTACCAAACCCGGGAATCCTCCCTCATCAGACTCCGACCCCCTCCCCCAATGCACGATAGGAACGGAGGCGTGCCGGTGACCGTGTAAGCTTCCGCCCCACAGGATATCTGCACCCTCCATCGCAACCGGTTATCCTGATGAGGCGGCAGTGCCAGCTGCTTTGGAGTTGCCTGGACACTCCATGTCGTACATCATCCATACCCCCATGCGTCATTATCCGCTCCTCTCATTATGTGACATCAAGTAACGATGCGATACAGCGATTGTAGTTGAAACCAACACGCACAAGCAAACTATACTTGGAATAAATATTTGACATGCAGAGTTCATGAAGCATAGTTCACACAACGGCGTGTTCTTCCACGCCAGGAACACACCAATCGAGGATTATGACACTAGCGCTCATGCCATGAACACGAGGACCCGCGCCGCGCGACTTCACAAATATTGCACCACCTTCACTACAACACATTTCTCCACACAGCATTACATCAGCGCAAAAACACACCGCCGCTGCGTTAGATTTTCTCCATGCCAACGCACAGAACCACATCAAGATTTGGCCTCGTATAAAAATAGTCAGCGTCCGGGCTGAAACCACCCTCCACCGTCGGCCGCGGGCCCCGGCGGAGGGCGCAGCAGGCGCCGCGGTCGCTATATCGCTTCGTACGCCTGGTCTGGGGCGTCGCCGCCCTCCAGAAACGACTCAAGGGCGTCCCGCTCACGCCGCGCCGACGAGTGCCGCTCCCCCTCCCGCTCCTTGTGCCGCTTCTTCTTCTTCTTCTCCCCATTCTGAAACAGGGGGCGGCGTTCAACTAAACCAATGACACAGCCTCCAACGTTTGCGCACACTGGCGAAATTCAAAAATAGTTGTGAGGAGTTATTAACCAAGACCTGGATGACATCGATGACAATATATTCGGATGGTCTGTGTTCAGCAGAGCCATTTGTGAGATTCCCGCATAGTTTGTTTTTGTTCCGATACGCTTCTGTCAGGTTTTGGAAACTATTGATAAGTGGTGGATAGTAAACCACAAGCAGAGTTGCCTGAAGCGATTGTATATTTTTCCTCACATACTATAAACATTTTTGATGACCACGTCCCAATACGGTTTGTTGTTCGCACCATTGTTTTACCAGTCGCCTGACGAGAAAAGCGATAATACAAGAATGAAAATAAACAACTCTCCGCCAGTCCATCAGCTGTAACGCATGAATGCCTATCGCACAGGCGTGCGCTTTACATTCATATTTAATGATACAGCCACAGACACCCCAGGAACAGTTACATACCTCCTTCTCCTTGTCCTTTTTCTTCTTCTTTTTCTTGTGCGAACCGTCGGGTGCGCTGGCACTGGTCTCAGTCAGCGTCACCGCCGCTTCCTCTGGCTCGCTCTCCATCGACGCCGCGGCCTCGTCAGCCGCGACGGCCGGCGCCACCAGGCGCGCGTCCCGCCGCCGTCTGCCGGCCGCCCCCGGCTCGGGGGAGACCGACGTCGGCGGCGGCCGATCCTCATCGCTGGAGTCTGCCGCCGCCGCCCGCCGACCCGCCGCCTGACCTTGACCCGAGCCCATCAGGTCAAGGTCGTCGATATCGTCCTGGAAGCCAGCCACCATCGGGTTCGCGGCTGCTGACTCGTCCTCACTGTGGCAAAAGTGGCGACAACTCAGAGCTGACGTCAGAGCATTTCAGTGGCCTCTGGGAATTGTCAATGTACGTAGCATCACTTCCTCAAGGTAATGATACCCCAACTGCCACACCCGAACGTACCCTGTTGGCGGGGGGAGTGACCAGATTGTACCTTATTCAGGGGACAAGCCGGGCACTGAGCAAGAACACTGGGATCAACAAAGAGACGCCAGCACCACTCAGCCGCCTGGCCACAGCTGTCAACGCAGCAAACCGTGCATATTCACAGGACGCTTAACCCCACAAACTGGGGTTTCTGGTCCAGACCTTGCCGTGCTGCCACATCGGGGTTTACATCTGGTGGCATGCTACAGTAATAGCCGGAAATGATCATGCAAGCAGCAAAGGTGCCGGACGCAGTACTTAGCTGGTGGTTTGGAGTGAGGGCGTATGGTTCAAGATGATTAACGACTGTTTCAAGGAAAACAACCTGAAGCAAGTCAATATTTCGGGCCATCCAACGCCCTGAACTCGAACTTTAATTTTTCAAGCCTAAGGATTTGTCTTTCCATCAGAAGCACGAAAATCACATTCTCCGGCGCTTCTGCTCTTCTTAATTCATCAACACTGAGGTCAACGGTGAACCCAGCGTTGAGCAAAGGATTCTGCTCTTGGGTGTCAAAAACGAGGACGTTCCCCTAACAACACATTCAATAACGGCAAACGTCTCTCCATATAACGGTTCGATTCGGCCAATTTTTCCGTGCCTCCGAGTCTGGTGATCAATAGATACTGCTAATGCATAGTGCAGTCACACGCACAAACCGCCATTTTCCATACCACTGCAGTGTCGCCTTCGATACGGTGGTAGGTTCGACCCCTACGCCCCGTGGGCGCTGACCTGTCCGAGCCCTGAGGGGGCGGCGCCGATTTCGACGGCGTCTGCTGCGGCGTCGCATCGTCCAGGAAGTGCGAATCCAGCGCACCGTCCGGCACGAACGCGTCAACATGGCTGACCTCCACGGCGGATACGGAGGCGGCCATCTTGGCGGCCGGAGATACCACTGGGGAGAGAGGGTCACAGAGGTCAGCAAACGTCGAATGGTGGCAGTTTACAACCCCGCCGTACTGAGTTCTGGACAGAATGCATTTCGAGAGGCAATTTTAAAGGGAATGTGGCACCTTGGTCGAATCCTGTAATTTAGTGAAATTAGGCGTACTTTTAGCCAAAAATAATGAAACCACTCATGATTTCTCTGAAAAATGTACAATAAGCTCAATATTTTGTTTTTAAAAATACTCCTCTAGAAAAAGAAATAAATATCAGCCTCTGGATGATGTCACGATCTGGCAACCACTACCATACTTGAAACGCTGCAATGGCTTCGATTGGCTGATGCTCATCGTGACGTCAGCATATGTCGTCACACCAGTAGCTCACAACAATGGCCGCCAGGCGACGGACTGATGGTGGGCTAGTGTCAGGTAGGTTTTAGCTTTTTTCTACGGAAATATCTAGTTCCAAGACAAATGAGATATGGAGTACCGGGTTTTCCGACTTGCTTTACAACTTGGCTATCTCAGTTAAAATCACGTTGTGAAGGTGCCACATTCCCTTTAAGGTTCGGTACGAGACTCCGAAATTAACATCACCAAAACCATGGCTTAAGAAGGGCATTTCGCGACTTTTCAGGATGCGCGACGGTCAATTTTCCACCTTCATTCTTCAATTTTCCTCTAACTTTGTCCATGTTGTTATCGACAAAATACACTTTGCCCGCACAACTATTTCTTCTACAGATATTTTACCCCGTTAAAATAATGATAAAAAGGTAATATCATATATTGACAGTGTCATTTTTCATTTAGACTGAAAGGGCTGTAAAAAGAGCAATACCAGTACACAAAACAGCAACTCTCAATGTTTTGAGATAGAAAATTAAAATCGTACGTATTAGTTTGAAAACACAACAAAATCGTGGGAGAGTCAATGGCAGAGCCCCCTGCAATTGAATCTGTACACACTAGGCTCAAAAGTTTTTATTATATTGTGAGCGAACTACTGCTTGCACAGTCATTTTTCAACATTCAGCTTGTGTGTTTTGCTTCCAGCTATCGATTACGTACCCATTAATACTCAGCAGCCTCATGTTTTAGAAACTAATCGGGAAAAACTAAATTGTCACAAGAAGCCATCACAAATGTTTTCTGCAAATTATTTTCAAATTACGAACCTTGAACGCGGATTTTGAGACAAAATACAAAGCCAAGGGCAAGACACCCATGCTGTATATTTCATCATGACTGAGGGAGCATAGTGGTCCAGAATTTAACCAAAAACAGTCGAGCCTGGTGTGTATAGACTACGTGCACCCCAAGTGTCCGTTAATCTCTCCATTCACCTCCGACGACGCGACGTTCACCTGAAGAGCATCGCTGATGGAACAAGAGAGTGAGGATTTTGTGTCAATTTTACCGTTTCTCATTTCTTGTTTAAGCAATGAGAGTTACTGTCACACGGCTCCAGGCATGAAGAGGAGTTCTTCCAGTATGTTAGTTAAAATATATTCTTGCGCCAGTCTCATGTGTTCTTGCATTCTTATACAAGTCTCACCGTCGCTGCTGGGACTGGCGCCGTTGATGGCGCCACCCACCACCGGACTCTCCAGTGACGTCACGGCGGCGGCCGGCGCTGATTGGTCAGCCGACTGTGTCAGCTGACCCGGCTGTGAGACGCTACGTGGCAGGGCGCCTATGTGGGAGATACAGCAAATCAGAATTCCTTCATTCTGTCAGGTTGAACGATACAGTGATATGAAGAATCAAACCTGAGCTGACGTAGCAGACTGGTCCGATCAATGGTACTTTAAGCCCCGAAAATGAGACAGAAATTCACAACCATGATATTCATAAAACATACATATACACCTGATCGAATGATTTAGCTCTCTCTCTCTATCTCTATCTCTATCTCTATCTCTATCTCTCTCTCTCTCTCTCTCTCTCTCTCTCTCTCTCTCTCTCTCTCTCTCCAGGACTGCCCAGATAAAGAGACGGTAGTCAGCCGGTGCACCTACCAGGACTGCGTCCCACCGCCGTCGCCAAGGAAACCGTGGTCTGCGAGTGAGGCATCTTCTGCGCAGGCGCGTTGGCGTCCGCAATCTGACGCCGCCTATTGGTCAGCTGCTCCAGGAACCTGCCAATCACAGGGCTGGTGTCAGTATGTGAACATAATCACACTCCGACTTTGACGGGTTAGGGGCGGTGTACGCCGTACCATCACTATCAGCCAATGATCTTTGGAGAGCCACTGTCAGACGAATGCGAGCATGTTCACTGTTGCGACTCCAGCAGCGGCGAAACAAGAAAACTGCGAAACCATATTGTTTCGGCATTACATGTCGATTTGGAGGCGAATTAACAAAACACAATCACCCCTTATCTATCCGTTCTCCCAGGATCCACATTTGACCACTGAACCGAGGGCCAGCACACAACAAGTAGGATGTGGCTTCCATCACGGACTTTCGACAGCCGTGTGTCCACGGGCGACCGAGAAAGCGAGTGGGAAGAATGACCGACCGCTTCTACGTGTTCATGTTTCCCCCTGACCCGTTTTGTTTGTACTTGAAGCTGGTGAGTGGCATGCTGATCCGCCCGTATATGCAGACTGGAATATAGCGAGATACACAGATGGGGGAGGGGTGTGGCGACAAGACAGCTTCCTTACCTGTAGTGTCAACAGTCATACGGACGCGGGCTTGTCAGTACAAGTTGTCATGTTTGCAGGTGATCTACATTCAGACCGCTTTCGAGAACCTGGCAACTATTCCGCCTGTCAGTGAACGATTAGACGTTTGATGTGTTATGCTATTTGACTGACCGCCTACGGGCCAAAATGGTCACATTCAGCTTTGGCAGTCCGTACCTTTTAAAAACATCAACCGTATTTTCAAATCCGGCACTTAATCGTTGCAATATTGTTTGTACGAAAACAGGTAAGGAGTTACGCCTCTAGCTAGATCGTATGTTTAGATACATTGCGAAAATATCATGATGGGTGGATTTATTTTGATCAACTTTCCATCGCAAGTTTTAGTAATACTCATCATAGCAAGAGTCACAACTAAAATCAGACGAACACCGCTGTCCCACCGATGTGTAGCGGCCAACACAGGACCTGAAGAAACGGTTCTTTTCCACACGGTTCAGCAAAAACATGCTACAGCAAGCCAATGAGGGGGGCAAAGAGAACCATGCTTCACACAGGCACTGGAACATTCACGTCCCCCACATGGACACTGGTGCGTTCATGTCCCCCAGCCAGGCACTGGAACATTCACGTCCCCCACATGGACACTGATGCGTTCATGTCCCCCAGCCAGGCACTGGAACATTCATGTCCCCCACACGGACACTGGTGCGTGCATGTCCCCAAGCCAGGCACTGGTTCATTCATGTGCCCCAGCCAGGCACTGGTGGATTCATGTCCCCCACAAGGACACTGGTGCGTTCCTGTGGCCGTTGGACAAGGTCTTGTTTGGACACGTTCATTGGTCCACCTTCGCTGCCGTATTCAACCCTGGAGGAGACGCTACAACTGAATATTTTATACCAACAATTAACTTTTAACCAACGCTATAATTTCACGCCCATTTCAGCGTTAAAAAACAATTCTCTGCCGTATTTTCTAGGGCGTTGAATGATATCAAACATTGATACAGCAGGAATGGCGTGAAACACTGCAGAGCTGAGGCTTTGTCCAGCCGCTTGTTTTGAAGCGAGATTATCAGGTGCAGATAGTCAGCACTAAACACTTCCCTTATTAAACTAATGGGTCTCTATTTTCCGGTAGCGTAGTGACACCCCAGTTGTGGTTGGTGAGGTACCGGCACACCGGAAACTCCCAGCCGCTCAGCTGCTGTAGAGACGGTACCACCATTCTATGTTCAGCGCTGGTAGCCGGACTTTGTGTCCTTGCAACACTACTTTATTTATGTGGGTCCTTTTCCTGGAGTTCCAGCGTGGCCCTGTTTGACTCCACCCATGACAAATTCCTGCCTGAATGCTCCACATAGCTGGGAGCCGTTAGAAGTGGAAGTATGAAGCTGCTGAGACTTGTGAGTTTTTCCTCTGTCTGGATACTGCTGTTGGTGATGCAGCCATCTAGCGGCTGCCTGGAAATGAAGAAATGGAGCCAGGGATACCCACGCTCAAGCAAAGAGAAGGTACGTGTTTTAGAGCTGACTTATTTGCCCCCCGGCCACGCCGGCGCCTGCGTCTGTTGCGGCCGCTGCTACCAACGCGCCAACTGCACCAGCTTCGTCTACTACGAACTGCCCAGACTGTGTCAACTCCAGCGTGGCCTGATCAGTCCGAACGCTGCCGCGTCAAACGACCGTCTGAGGTACTTCGTGATGGCGGACAGGTCGGGGTAGCACCACTTCTGCCGCAGCCACTCGGGGTGCACCACGCTGGGCACGTCCTGTCAAAACGGTACCAGCAACTGATCTCCGAAGGACTCGTCCCTCCAAGAAACTCGACTGGCCAGGCTGCTTCAGTAGTTCAACACGTGCAAGACAACGGAGAAGTGGTGACTGGAGGCGTGGATGGGAAGATATCAATAAGGCTCTCACGGGAACTATTGACAGTGTCATGGATATTCCGCGTATTCTAGTCGGGATGAGCTGAGCTCGGATAGTTATCTCGGTCGGTCGATTTCACTTTAGGCTGGGGATGTGAAGTGGATCAGCATTTTCACAATGCTGCTAAAGATGTCCCGTGAACAGCTTCAACACCGCGGGAACTGCATGAACAGTAGTGAGGTCCAGCAGGACAGGAACTTCAGCTCCTGGAGGACGCGCCGGGCTCTTGTACGTACGCGTGCGAATTTTAGTACATCTGCCAGTCACGCTGTTGTTTTTAGTACATCTGCCGCTGTCTGTTGATATAAAAGCGGTGAATCACTTCCGAAGGAACTTCTAGAAAGGTGTGGCCGAAACACTCATGTTAACAGAATATTTCGTAAATAATACGGTCATGCTTGTTCCAAAACGGTGCCCGTGTTAGCAGTGAGCTTTTAACTCTCTTGTTGCTTAGGACGGAGCTGAAAAGGCCCCGAATTCTCAGTTTTTTTCCATTCTGGTCCAATAACAACCAATAAAGGACCGTCCACAAATTACACAACGCAAAGTTAGGTGGGAAAAGTCAGTCACAGCGTTATAAAACGTTACACATGGGCGTCAAAAAGTGTTACATGAGGAGGGAGGTTAAGATAAAAAACATGCGCTACATGATTTATGGACGGTCCCCAAACACCTACACCATTCATACTGGCTCAAAATTTTCCTGCTTTAGCTAAACAAATAAAAGGTATTGTCATTTTTTTCTGCGGAAGTGTCGGCCGTTGCCACATGCCACGATGGAACATAATGACTGGAGATGTGTTTCAGAAGGATGGGTTTTGGGTACCCTATGTAGTGCGCTGCTCTTCAGAATTCAGGACCCTTTCCCCTCATCATGTACCAATAGAGATGGACTGCAACAAGCTACAGGATTGGTTTACCGTAGTCGTAACTAAAGTCCAAAGCGTGGTGTACTTTTCACAATACTTCAGTTACTGCAATAGTTTGATAATAGCACGTGAAATGTTTCGGTTAATTTTACACTTAGCGCGATACAATTTTGCTTATTTCTGACGAGAAAGATAAGATCGAAACGAGGAGAAAATCAAGATGGCAATGAAGTGCGTGTCCGAACACACGACTACTCTTCATGCTTTTGTAATATCTTTGCCTTTAAGGAAGCTAAGATCATTTTTGATCAGGTGAGAATCATGCCCAGTGAATTCGGTTAGCGTTGACGTTCACGATCACTTCCTAAAATGTATCGCTCTATACGTAGTACTTTGAACAATACTCTATACTTTGAACAACTATCGTGGAGGACTGAGAGGAAGTCTCAGCGAAGACACGACAGCCCTCCAGTATCAACAAATCAGCGCTATTGTCTATAAACCCAACCACCCACCCGTTCTGACGCCACACACATCAGACGTCAGCATCACCACGTCACTCACACGTCATAGTTGGCCTCGTCGCTCTCTTCGTACAGGTCCAGCTCCTGGTGAGTGGCCTGCGTGTCGCGGGAGTTGGTCTCCAGCTGGGTCAACAGGCAGGCCCGCTGCAGCGTCAGGAACGGCACGTTCAGAAACCGGTGCAGCAGCTTCAGGCCGAAGCCGGTCCGCATCGACGACTCGGCGTACCGCACCAGAGCCTCGCCGCCCTGCCTGCGGGCACGCGCTGCTGAGGACCGGAGGGCACAACTGAGGACCGGAGGGCACAACCAAGGACCGGAAGGCACAACCGAGGACCGGAGGGCACAACCGAGGACCGGAGGACACAACCGAGGACCGGAGGGCACAACCGAGGACCGGAGGGCACAACCGAGGACCGGAGGACACAACCGAGGACCGGAAGGCACAAACGAGGACCGGAGGGCACAACCGAGGACCGGAGGACACAACCGAGGACCGGAGGGCACAACCGAGGACCGGAGGACACAACCGAGGACCGGAGGGCACAACCGAGGACCGGAGGGCACAACCGAGGACCGGAGGGTACAACCGAGGACCGGAGGGTACACTATTGGTGACTGGTGAACCTGCGCTATAGACACGGACAGTGGAAAGACACATCACGTGAGGGGGAGGCGCAGCTGAAACGAATAGTGGAAACACACGTCATCTGAGGGGGGACTAAAGGACAGCTGATACGCGCGGAACTGCCTCGCAGCGGAAGTACTAACATCCGAGGGTCAGCGGGGGCGCACAACTAAGGGTGAAGGGATGTTACTGACCTGCGAGAAGTTTAAACGAACCATTTCCTTAAATCACTTCGAAGATCATTCATTCCCTGAAGTTTATATCGAAGGAGCGTGCAAAATATTTCACGACTGTGAAAATTTAGACGTCCTAGACAGAGGTCTTCGATGACCATCCACTATATACAAATGACAGTTCTTCAATGCTCGCATCACCCTTAGTCATAAAGGTGAAGTCCTTCCATTGAACGAATGATAAATGAGATCTCCACGGCAAGTGAAATAAGAACAATATCGGAGAGGAGAAAGAACGCCAGGATAGCACCAAAAAAGTGTCCCATAATCTGGCTCTATTGGACAAAACACATTTCTGACTATGTGGGTGGGGCGACCATCTTCAAATCGCTTAGGTATGGCAAAACACCCGTTGCTTGAGCCTACGAATGACCACTAAATTGATAACCACCGTCTACCCATTGTTGGTGTGTTGGTCTGTATGATTCGCCATGTCGTCTCCGTCAGCGCCACCAGCCGCTGGCGGTGCACGGCTGGAGGACAGACTCACCTCTGCACCGTCTCGGCGAAGTAGCGGACGTCGTCCAGCCGCACCTGGCGGTGGTGCCCCATGTCGCGGTGGTTGCCCAGGATCAGCACAGGGATGTTGCCCGGGATGCGCGGCACCTCACGCTGCACGTACTCAAACGTCCTGCGCATGCGCACGGACCGTCAAACACAGCACACACGCACCGGTAACGGCGACAGGTACCACAGCACGCACGCACCGGTAACAGCGAAAGGTACCACAGCACGCACGTGCCAGTAACAGCGACCGGTGCAATGGGGTCTGTTGATTTCTTCAAGGTGTTGTTAATACCCAAACCTTGCAGTCTTCTTGTATTTGGCTTTTCTGGCGACAATGATGCCAGTTTGATGTCACTGATACCAAGGGACAGCCGCCCCGGTAACTCAGTTGGTAGTTTTGGGCTCCAGTCCGCCGTTCAGAAACATGCACTGACAGTGCATGTGGGAAGGCTTGGGATCGGCTCCCCTGAGACGCTCCGGTGTCTCAGGGACCCCACTAATATCTACCCGCTCGATATTTACCCCGCGTATGTCAAATGGCAACTGACTGGCGAGAGGCTGGCTTGAGAAGGGCCACAATCTTAGCGCTTTATGGGGCGTTAAAGGGAATGTGGCACCTTCACAACGTGATTTTAACTGAGATAGCCAAGTTGTAAAGCAGGTCGGAAAACCCGGTACCCCATATTTCATTTGTCTTGGAACTAGATATTTCCGTAGAAAAAAAGCTAAAACCTATCTGACACCAGCCCCCCTCAGCCCCCCGTCGCCGGCGGCCATTGTTGTGAGCTACCGGTGTGACGACATATGCTGACGTCACGATGAGCATCAGCCAATCGAAGCCCTTGAAGCGTTTCAAGTATGGTAGTGGTTGCCAGATCGTGACATCATCCACAGTCTGATATTTATTTCTTTTTCTAGAGGAGTATTTTTAAAAACCAAATATTGAGCCTATTTTACATTTTTCAGAGAAATCATGAGTTGTTTCATTATTTTTTACTAAAAGTAAATTTCACAGTAAAATTCAGGATTCGGCCAAGATGCCACATTCCCTTTAAACGTCGCCTTCTGAATAAACCCACCATTGTGGGAGTTGCTTGTTCGGATGGTGGGGTCAGGCTTTGCGACAAGTCCATCGAAGACTTTAAAGAGATTTCGATCGCACAAACCGTGCTTGCAATAACCTGCACAAAATCTCTAACAAAAAAGCATGCGCATAAGGTCACGATTTCGTTTAGATTCTAGTTTTGAGAACGTGTCTGCAAAGCTCCCGACAGAAAGCTTTGCAGGTTCACATTTCAATTGCTACAGGACACAGCCTATTTCCACTGTTGTTGCTGGCCTCAGATCGAAATAATTAAAAAAAAACGGCACTGTCGTTAAAAACCGAAACATTTGTGACTGACGGGAATGTTATTTTCTTTGTCCCTAATCGGCAGTGGTGCAGGCTCTTTTCAGAGCCAAGAGCAAGACCAATAAATATCATGTTATTATGTATTTATAGCATTGACATTCTTGAGCTCAGAAATGGTCAATATCACAAACAACGCACAAATTCCATTCCAAACACTTCTTCGGATTCACTACCCTTTATAGGTTTATACAAAGCGAGTCTCTGGCCTCAAATTAGATGTGTCAAATATGGCGAGGGAAGAAGATGACGGGCCGAAACATAAGAGAAAACCAATATGCCCGGGGAAACTATCGAATATGCAAACGCCCTCAGCAATTTTCCCAATCATGGTCTCGGTAAGTCTCTAATAACTCTTCAAACACCAGAAATGCCGTGCATATTGATGACACCAATAAGCGCCCCGCCAGATTTTCACCTGCAGCGCGCGCCTCGCCAGGGCAGACGGGACTGCTGAGCCACTCACCAGGCTTTGGTGATGTCCAGCACCATGACCACGCCGTGGGTGCCCTTGTAGACGTCCAGGAACTCGGCGTCCAGCGCCACCTCGTCCGGCGCCGCCGCGCTGTTCTCCAGCTTCAGACCTGGGTCAGAGGAGTACGGGGTCGAAACAGATGTTCTCATAACAGGGGGGACGGTACTGGGTCAGTGGGGCACTAGGGTATGGGGTAGGAACAGGTGCTACCGCGACAAGGGGACGGGTTCTGAGTGTAGGGAACATCTCAGTCGGTGAGAGTTCTCCCATGTCAGACGGGGTCGAGGGGGAGCAGAAGGAACTCGTGTGTCCCTGAATCGGTGCGAGTGTTTATTTACTGCAAAACGGCCCAATGGCAGCGGTGGCAGGAGACAAGCATGACGCACAGCAGTGTCTTGTCCGGATCGGCAGGGTGCCCGGATAGGACGCGGGTTCCTGAGGTCAGAGCCCTGCAGGCTGACCTCAGGATCGCGAGAGTCCGCCACCGACGGCCGGTAACTAGGATAACGTTCACCGGTGCATTTGGGGGGACGAGTCACGTTGGCTGGGCATTGTCCAGGCCGGGCGATGGAAAAAAACGAGCTAGAATTGGATATCAGATCTAGGAAACTCAACATCACATTTCGCACATAATACGAGCAATACAAGTTGAGTCGTTCAATTTGAAATGTCACGATTGAGGGCATTACTAGCCTCCGGTCATTTGATCTAAAGCATTGCAGTTCAGGAAACGAGAATTGTATAAAAAGTTAGAAGATGGAATGAATAAACCCGAGTTTTTAAGCCAAGCTCCGAACGATAGCTGCTGCATCAGGCTTTGTGAATATATGGAAACATCTTCACCTCTTCACATGCTTATTTTTCACCAAATAATCAGAAGTCGTGGGCTCCTGGGCTTCAACACAAAAAAGATAGCTCAAACATGCTGAACCTTCATCCACGCTTAGCTTGAACAACAGAAATCAGAAAAATGGAGAAGCTAGTGGTGCTACACAGCAAATATTTCTCACCTTCCATTTTCTTCTTTTTCTTTGCCTTGTCGACCACGTCCCAGACCTCGACCTTGACCACATCGTCTGTAGCTTTATAGGACCACTGGATGCTCGCCACCTGACAAAGCACGACACAATTCAACACAGCAAACCATCGGTGCGGAATTCACACAATAACCTTAGTTATATGTACCACGAAAGTATGCTAAACTATTCATAGCAGAATCACAGTCTCGTTAATAGCTGTTGGAATATGGCTTATCATCGTTTAATAAAAACAAAAATAAGATTTACAATATTGATATTTAGGATCCAGTTCAAAAATACAAAATATCATGAAAACACAGTCGGACACTATGGAAAATGTTCAAGTATGGCGGAGCTGCACGTCGCCGTTTTCTGACCGCTTCGGAAAAACCCAAGGGGGAAAGTGGGGGGAGGGGTACACCCATCCGCGCGAAGGCACTTACAACGATCTTCGCATTTTTCTTAAACGAGAATGAGGCAATATTCCACCTCCTATTACCGATTTAATATTGCTCGCAGTACTACTCCGCAATATTTCTGACACTGAGAGTGAATGGTGGAGGAAGCCAGGGTAATACGCAAAATTGTGTTGTGTTCCTTTTTTACACATGCCAGAACCCCGGACATGGGGTGATAGTTCTAAATGATCGCTTACCTCCAAGCTTCACATTGGACCAACATTTCCACAAAGCTTTCCAGGAGTTAATGACATCATAAAGTATGTCAGGGCAAGATACAAGGAGCCACAGAAGATCGCAGAACGTAGAGGTCCTACTTACCTGAATTTCTGGAGTGGACGTGTACGTATCGGCGAACGGCTTTCCCTGCAGTCGATTGAACAGACTGGTCTTTCCCACATTATTGTCGCCCTTGATGACAATTTTCACTGAAATTGAAGCAAACATGTTAAATGGAAAGAAAAACCGGTAGCACGTTCCACGTCGCCAAATCCGTCTGGTCCGCGCCATATTTCATCGGGACGTTCCGGTAGCACGTTCCACGTCGCCACATTCGTCTGGCCCGCGCCATATTTCATCGGGACGTAATGGTGCGTGCCAGGGGTCTGGGTACCGAGGCTGCTCATGCATCTGGCGCAAATGACTGGAATATGTACCAAACGAAAAAAACAGTTCAGTGATACAGAACATGCGCTGGTTGGGGCAAGTGTTCCAAAGTTCAAGGCCTTGCAGGTCCCCCAAATATGACACAATCTGATCCCCAGAACCCTACCAACAGACAGCGATTCGGTAATGTGCCAGATGTGACATTGAATCCTAGCAATCATATCATTCCAAAAATCATTCATACGAGCTTTCCATTAAAGTATTCATTTTCAACATACCTATGTCAACCTGAGACCGACCGACACCAAGAGTATAGCACAGAATCAACTTATCGTAAGCAAAGCGGACACTCGCTAACAAGCAACAAAATCATAAACTCTAAATTCCCCAACTTTGGCGGTGGCAGCCTTTTCCACGCACCCTGTGAATCCCCAACTATAGTCCAATCTCTTGGCTCGGCCTTCCTGCCGAAGCCAGGACCCTTCCCTCGCAAAGTGTTGCAACACTTTGCGACCCATTACTTAAAATAGCCTCCCCTTTGCTCTGAGACATTAAAGTAACCCACCCTTCCCTAAAAATCTCCTTCACACTTAAGAGGCGGGCAAAGATGCCTTGCACAGAACGCCTTATAAAAAGCCCGTAACTAACTCTTTAACCAAGACGTATGTGTTTATTCCAGGGCCCCATTTCATAAAAGGCGTAACTTATGCTTATAGCGTAGAAGTAGCATAATGCAGCGTAGAAAGTGAATAATACACCACAATCTTGTTTCACAAAAATGCAGCATAAAATACAACTTCTTGCAAAGTTACGCTACTCTAAACTACGCTGTACTGGAATTCAGCGTAGAATATTGCCAATATTGTTTCATATAGCAGACAACATGTACGTTGAATATGTAAAACACGCCTGAAAAGCTACGCAAGATATAGCAGCGTAACATTTGTCAGACAATGAAGCAAAACATGAAAAATATATAATTTCTTATGGAATTTTGAATCTGAAGCAAAATTAGATAGTGTAGTGAAGGACAAAAAGAGTCATGAATGTAAAATAAACTTAAATGGAAGTGTGTGCAAGTTTTTCCTTGCACAGGTATAAAGTGCAAGTTGCACATGCCAAATTGAGCTGATATGTAGAGTTCTACGGCCATTTGATATGCCAAAAATGATGATAGCTATTGATGCAAATACACAGGAAAGCTGACATTGATTTTTAATTTGACTTTCTGCCGTTACTGTTATTTTACAGTCTAGCGAGGCCAGAACCCTAGATAAGCTGACACTGACAAAGTGTTATATGGAGTCTCTGGAGGGTAAAAATTCAATTTAAGGTATCTGTCACCAAAAAAATCCAAGTATCTCTACAGAGGCCTCTGGCGAAAATGATGATATACCTAGGTACCTCCTAAGTACCAGCATCTTGATCTTGTTCTTCTTCAAAGATGTTTACTCACTATTCCTTTCCCAGTTTCACGAAATTATAAGGTTCACAGACCTTCACAGTTCACTCATGATTAGTTAACACAATTCATCTCAACTTCCACTGAACTACACTCGCACAACAATACAATAACTTTTTTAAGACCTTCTTGACAGCAACTACCTAAAAAATCACGGTTAGTAGAGACACTAAAAACAAAAAAATGGGTTACCGCCAAAAACAAATACGTCGTATTTTCATTGCGCCAGCTGATAGTGCGTCTTCTGCCGCAGTATTTGTAAAAGTACAGTAGAAACATAAAAATCGAATAAGAGCAAATAAGTACAATAATTTTCATTCAAATAATTTATTGAAAAATATTTATGCGATTTTTCATGTTAATAAAGCAGTTACATGCCATATTTGAAAGGGGTAATTCCATTCTGGAATTGGGCGTAATTCACGCTGCATTTGATATCTACGTCGCTTTCGCGTGAATGTCACCGCTCTTTGTGAAACATGATTCTGAGTACGGCGTAACTTTGCAGGTGAATGTGGTGTAAAACACGCCGCATTTCTACAACCTTTATGAAACGGGGCCCAGCTGGGTAAAAAAATTGCAGATAATATGGCATAGGACTGCACGACTTACTATTGTACTGGACGCCTTTAGCAAACTTCCTCTGAAGCTGTGACGACATGGTCTGGACATTCCCAGAGGAGGGAGACGGCCCCCGACTCATTCTTACTGGTCAGCTTCCTCAAAGCTGAAAACATACTGAGGCCTGTATCTCACAATATCTGAAACAGAGAATACATATTAAAATGCACGCTATTCTTAGACATGTGAATATGTAATGATTTGAAACACACTCCCCGCCATCTTTAAAACCCAGTAAAGCATTAATATCCAAGTAAATAGGTATAGCCTTTAACTTTTGCCTTGTCATTGTCAAGCTTCACTTTTTGGGGAAAACAACTTAGGTTGTCATAATTAAATGTATCAATACTGCAAATGGGCAACTTTTTTAAGACGTGGCAGGTTTCGACAAGACCCTGTTGGGCCAGTCACTTGGTCGAGACCGTGTTTCTGAGACAGCTTGTTTGTATTTTGGGTAGGGGGAATGTTGCGGCAGACACAGAAAGTTGGAATACTGGCAGTAATTTTACGGACACTGTTTTTAGAAGCAAAGTAACAAGAATATCATTATAAAATTAATAATGAACGAATGGAAAGTAGTCTTCCATGAAATGTTTGCACATTTGAGAAAATAATTCGGCTGTCTCAAACACCTCGTCACCAGTCCTTTGCCAAGTGTCGCAGGTTGGGACTGAAGAAAATTTCAAGATGAAAATACGGCACAGAACGGTAGGCTGGTCAAAATTCGGCTGGGAAGTTGAATCAGCCTGCTCGATTCGTCTCTCGACGAGTGTCATTTAAGAGATGAGTATGTGAACACTAAATTACGTTAAAATTATTAGATTACTTTAACCATTTAATATTAATCAGCTCAATGTTTCGCTCTTATAACTTCATCGCAGGCTGAAATATGCAAAGTGTAATTAAAAACACAATTAAAATGCAATTCACAAACACACATGATACACAAGCAGACCACATCCAATCACATCATACTGGAGTGTGTTCCAGTCTGGCCCTCACTAACACATTTCTCCATCTGTTCCAATCTGAGCTCTATTTAATGGATGGCTTGTCTCAGGCATGAGGAGGTAGATAATGACCTTTAATTGCCCACTAGTGGTTTAATTTTTGAATCTGAGAGGTTTGAAACTGAGAGATTCTGAGAACTGAGAGATTGAACAGAGAACACAGCGCCACCACAGCGCTAGGTGGCACTGTGGTGGCCGCTGGGTGACGGTGCGGTGGCCGCTGGTTGGCGCCAGTGTTTGACCGAGTTGTGCTGCTGAGGCCGCTGGTCGGGCGCTCCTGGGGCTGCTTCTCGGCGCCGCTGTTGCGTTGCGGCTGCACGATTCATACACTGGCCGATACATATATACACTGGCCGTGAGTAAACACTAACCCAAAAATTTTTACTTTTTTTCTTTTCCCTTGCCCTGTCTTTTTTTTCTTTTTATGATACAAACCACCCACGCAATTTTTTCTTCTTCTAAGTGAGCATACACACTACACCTTATCTGCATTCATTGTTGCCTCGTGTGCTCTTTAAAAGAAGTCTGGAACTGATGATTGGAAATGGCTGTTCCTACCAACCCCACTGTTTCAATTGCCTTAGTTCTCTCTCTCAAAAAAATACTCAACAATATTTTAAATTACGTCTGCGAGTTATGCCGTGAATGAAAGGTGAATGGCTTCAATTTCTTCAACCACATTCAGCTACTGCACCACGCTGCCAAGATACCCTTCCACGCTTCTGCTTCTTCGTTGTTGGAGCCAAAACAAGAAGAAGAATAATAAAGATAAAAACAACTGTGCGCCATTGTTGTCTTTGAATAAAAATTCAACCAAGTAGAGGCGGTTCAAGCCTTAGTAGTAGAGGTGGGACTTTTGGGTCCCCGCGGTCCCGGCGCCGGGACTAGGTTTGGTCCCAGCGGGACTAAAGCCGGGACCAAAGGCTAGACGCCGGGACTGTGCCGGGACCAGAGCCAGTCTGGATAAAGTAAAATTCATGATAATGGTTTCCACATTTCATCTAAAACTAAGATAAGAGATAAAATATAACTGTGACTTTCCAGCACATCATTGCCTCCTTGATGCAATATTCCAACTTTATAAGATGAGAAAAGTATCAATTCAACTAGATGAAAGAGAAAAAATAATATTGCACACACACACAGCACAGAATACAGCTCTCACTAAGCTTCGTCCTTTGGAAACAACATTTTCCGATGTAATTCCCATTCCTTCACTTAATTATAAAGCAACTCAGTGACAAAACCAAAATACAACCCAAAAACGGTGGGTACTGGGGTCAAAATCACTTGGAATTGAAGAAAAAGACGTTTTTTGCATATAGATACTGGAAGGCATAAAAACAAAAGCTTGATTGAAAAGAGAATTCTGGAATTGGCGATTGGAAATGGCCGTCCCTACCAACCCCACTGTTTCAATTGCCTTCTCTCTCTCTAAAAAAAAATACTCAACAGTATTTCAAATTACCTACGTCTGTGCGTTATGTCGTGAATAAAACGTAAATGGCTTCAATTTCTTCACGTAGTTAGAAATGTTTTCGGGATATTAGTCTGGGTTATTTGATGAAAAGTCTAAACTTCCAAATATTTCGAGTTTATTGATAGCTCTTTTTCAACGGAATGTCGATCATGAACAGCCACATTTTTCAAACACAATGTCATCTTCATCACTTGAGTTCCCTTCCTACATACCTCTCATTTAAATGAAGTATATTACGTATTCTTGCAATTCCCGCCAAACCATTAAACGCCTATTCGCTAAACGGCACAAATAATGACAAATAACATGTTTTTGCAATTCCGCTTGAACCATTCAACGCCTATTCGCTAAAAGGCACAAATAATGACAAATAACCTGTTCCTTATATACACGTTTCACTAGCTAACAGCCCCTACTATTGATTTTATTTTTCCTGATTTTGTCCAATCCTGTTGAATTCTTGTTAACAATGATAATCCTAATACTACTACAACCCTACAGCCATGACGATCCTCCTACAATGCTTTTAAAACGGGGTCCCAAATTGGGTTAAGTGTAACGTTTCCCCTATCCCGATTTATATCTGCTTCCCTTATTCTAATTTCTATCGCTTCCCTAACAGACCTTCTTACGGTTCTTCTTACGGTTTCAATTTCTTCAACAACATTGAACTACCGCACCACCACGCTCCGTTGTCGTAGACAACAACAAGAAGAATAATAAAGATAAAAAACAAGTGTGCGCCACTACTGTCTTTGAAGAAAAATGCAACCGAGCAGAAGCACAAGCTTTAGTAGCCTCAAGGCTAAAAGTATCAAAAACCATGTGATGATTCAGTAAATTTTTACTTTATTGCCTTCCTAAACTTGATGATGTACTATTTGTCTTTAGTGCGCTGTCTACGGCTGCTGTAAAATTTTTTGTCTATAACAAGCAAATATTGTTATTGGTATAATAATTTTAAAATTTGATTTGTAAAAATAATTGAAAGCCGTTTTAACGCGAATCAAAGAAGACATTTTTTGCTAGTAGCTTTGCTTACTAACAGACCTATGCTTGCTATTTGGAAATCCACACATGGACATTAGTTTGTGTGTGTGTTGGTTGGTTGGTTGTTCGTTGGAAAGGAAGGAAAGAAGGAAGGGGGCCTGGAAAATTGCCTAGGAATGTAAAACATTAATTGTCAGTTCCTTCATCCAGTGCATCAACTCACATAATTCTTCATAAACAGCCAAAAACAGTCCTGTAGTCACATGGCAACTGTAAAAGTGATATGTCAAATTGCTCCTGTGCTTTGGTGATTTGATCTTAAGGCTCTTGAAGGTATTTGTGTCCTGACCTTTCCTGATAAAACTTAGGTAAGCTTATTGATTGAATGTTTATGGATGGACTGAAGGGAGGCGTGATACAGCTTGAATTTTGATTGATGTATAATTTCTTAGCCACCTTTTAAGGGTTTAACATGCAAACGTTTCCTCAGAGAGCATTGTCAGATAATTGTGGCCATTTTTCATGATAGTAGGTAAGGATTTCCTGAAGCTATTGTTCATACTTTATGTTGATTTGTTTATGTAATGATGATATAAATTTGCTTAATATGTTTGGCTCTTAATCCACAAGAATTAGTATGTTTAAAAGCCAGTAAGTGGGAAAAAGGATGCCGGGACCATGCCTGGACCTCATCTTTCTTGCCGGGACTAGGCCGGGACCAAGAAATGTTGGCTGGGACCGGGACTGGGACCAGCTTTTTCCAAAAAGTCCCACCTCTACTTAGTAGCCTCAAGGCAAAAAAGTATTTTAACTCACGTGATAATCCATCAAATATTATTTGTACCTTACCTACCTTACCTTACCTAACGATTTCGGAAATTTTGGGGACCACAATGGCCCGCTGGCTCCGATTCTCCGACGAGCTCAGGATATCAGTATCTCGGCGCGATCCTCCTCAGGAAAAGAGACCTGAGGGTGGCTAAGAAGTTGTCCTCCTGAGGCAAGAGGATAGGATGCATCGGTATCAGACAAGTTCAGGAACTTGGTACATGAAGGTGGCCCAATGAGCGTCAAGCCGATTTTTGAACTGATTCAGGCTTTGAGCTGCGACAACCGACAATGGTAGAGAGTTCCAATCGTTGATCACCCTGGCACCGAAGAAGTTACGCCTAACCCTGGAGACTGCATTCGGCTTAACAAGCTTCCACGGATGGCCCCGAGTGCGAGTTTGGGTGTCGAGTGCGAAGAAATGGGCATAATCTTGGTCGGTTATCCCATGGACAAGTTGGTACACTCGAATCATATCGCCACGTCGCCTTCTGTAGTACAACGATGGGAGCTTGAGGATACGCAACCTGTCTGTATAGGGAATTCCCGAAGAGAACCGATCATGCGAGTGGCACGCCGCTGAACCCTCTCCAGGAGAATTTGGTCAGCCCTATTAAACGGGCCCCAAATCGCGTACTCTAATCTGTACTCCCTGGCACATGTACCTAATCTGTACTCTATTACTAAACATGATTTACTATTTGTCTTTAGTACACCGTGACTGGCTGCTGTAATATTTTTGCCTATTTTAAGCAAATATTGTTATTGGCATTCATAATTTACAGCCTTGATTTCTCTAGAATGATAGAAAGCCGTTTCGACACGAATCACAGAAGAGTTTTTGCTACTAGCTTTTCCTTCTCACAGACCTATGCATGGCCTCCATATTTGCATATTTGGAAATACATGCATAGACTACTCATTATCTACTACCCTGGCACATAGACCAGCATAGACGACATTGTTTGTTTGATTGTGTCAAGACCCTAAAGGATAAAGGATTGTGTGTGGTGTTGGAGAGGAAGGAGGAAGGAAGGTGGGGGCTCACTTAATTGTTTTTGAATTAATAAAGTGCTGAAAACAGTACATTAAAGGGGAAATATTTTTAAAGACTTAATACTATTCTCTAAAGAACAAAGCCAATTTTATATGATTTATCACATGGGGTGGGGTCAGTTTTGTATGCCCTTGGTCCCTATCTCCTAATCTGGGGATATCACCTCTCTTTTCAGATTCTGAGTGTGCCTCTGGTCTGAGTACCACTTTGGGAAATGTTTTAGAAACATCCCCACATTCTGCAAGAAAATCCCAAGAGGTGAAACAGACAGAAGTAGGGAGGGTTAGAGGAGTAGCATAAAGTAGTACTCAGATCAGAGGTGCACTCAGATTCTAGAAAGAGGGGTGAAATCCCCGACTAGGAAATAGGGACCAAGGGCATACACACCTGACCTGACCTGACCTGGCCTGGCCTGGCCTGGCAAGCCTAGCGTGGCCTAACCTAACCTAACCTAAGCTAACCTAACCTAACCTACCCCTCCTATTATCATCTATCCACTATATTATCTAACCTATCCACCTATCATTTCCTCCTATTATCATGTGCCTTAGCACGTGTCTGCGGCATCATGCACCCCACTCTCATGCATCTGAGCATGCCTCTTTGAACCTTTTGAACGTTGGACTTCTTATTCAAAAGGTCTAAATTTCAAAGGGTAGAACCTATGAACATTAGACCCTTTGAACTTTGGACATTCTGATGTGATCCTCTTGAACCGTGAGATGCGATCTGCCTACTACCATAATACCTCTTGCCCCTCCCCCAGTGTGCAAAAATTAAATGCAAATGGAAATGTATGCATTTGTTCACAAGTTGTGATCCCAGCAGTGAAAGAGCCTTAGCTCATCTGGTTGTCAACTTGGCATTTCCAGTCTGCAAAATATGGTAGAAGGCCAGACGAGTCACACCAGCCACCTAAAATTCTTGCAGCAATTTGCACCACCAGTCACCAAAAATCGCACCAATCCACAATATACCAGGGAGAAAAACACACCCATGGTTGGCTTAGTCAGTTTTTCCGTTCTCCCGCATGATTTTGTTGATTTTCAGTGTCACAAACCTCAGACCACTCACAAATTCGCACCAGAGCCGCACCAGGGTGGTAAAATTTGCACCACTTGCTTCTATCTTGGAGAGCACTCACACCAACAAGATCTCTTCAAAAGTGCCATACTTTGCAAATTGGGGGTTTCTGAAACCATTGGGAACCATTATTTTACATTCTTTTATAGGTGCCAAAAATATAGATGCAACAGCCATCTCAATGTCTCCCGCAAATTTTGGGGAACATATCCGGGTGGAGGTCAGGCTCCATTGGCAGGACTGGCGGCTTATCTGCAGCATTTATCGCAGCACTTCCAGTGACGGCCACTAAAGTCTGCATGCCTTCCGAGATATAATGAGCCATGTCGCAACATTGAGTGCTTCTCATCTTCCAGTCTGCAAAGTATGGCAGCAGGCCAGACGAGTCGCACCAGCCATCTAAAATTCTCGCACCACCAGCCTCCAAAAATTCGCACCAATCTGCCACATACCAGGGAAAAAATGCACCCATTCCTACCCCTACAATGCAATACTACCTCAATCATTAGTCAGTTGGTTAAGGACTTTTTATAAGGCCCTCTCCTGTGTCTTAATAGCCATTCAGTCATTATTTGTTTAGTTTAAGTGTCACTAACCTTGCAAATTCGCACCAGGTTGATAAAATTCACACCACTTGGTCCTGTCTCCAAGGGCACTCGCACCAACCAGATCTTGTTGAAAATGCCATACTTTGCACACTGGCTCATCTTGATCTGCTCATCACTGGAAATTTAAACTTTCCACAAATTGACTGAGTAGGCAAGCTTTCAGCTGCTGGTAAGGGTCACACATCACACAAGCTGATTGATAGGCGGTGGTCTGCAGAATACGGCCACCGCCAATCCGGTGCGGATTACGGGCACTGCCTAAGCAGTGTGGACGCTGGTGGACAAAAGTGAGGCTGCAAATTTCCCAGCATCTGTCCCCTGTTCCAAGTCAGCATTGTTTCTAATGTTCAGATGCATGTGCCGGTCTCATTATGAGCACTTGGCCTTGTTTTTTATACTTGGTGTCTTACACATTTGTATAATAAGTGTTACATTGTATTACATTGTATGTGAATAAAAAATCGTACAGTTAAAAAAATGGTGCAAAGGTTTTTTCTCTACCAGATTTTGGCAGGGAGAAGCTCGCAGTGTAATGGATTTCATCTTCATTGATGAGGGAATGGTGTGTTAAACCCATACATGTATGTTCAGAGCACACTCGTTAAAAATACAAACATGGCAAACATATTTACAGGGATGAAAACGTTCAAACGGCGCTACAACGCCGACATGCGACAGGCGCCGTGCATTTCGCACCCATGACCGCCTTCGGCCACTCCTACACACTTACACACGTGCGGCGGGAGGAGCTGATGCGCAAGCGGAGGTCTGTTGGGTGAGAGTGGAGCTGGATGACCGGAGCCGGGTGGAACCGTGCCAATACGACAGGCGCCGTGTATCTCGCACCCGTGACCGCCCGTTCAGCGCGAGGACTCTTAAACAGTAACGCCTGGGCCGGCATGGGTGCAGGTATGAGTGTAAACATGTAGGCAGACTGGTAATTCTCGCAATGCAAATAAGCAAGTGTGAGTGTCCGGATGGAGAGTATAGACTTGTTAGCGTGGATGAGTGAGATGTAAGAAAATGACATCATGTTGAGCGCAAATATGTAAGAAAGTTAATGGCTGACAAGAAAGTTAATGACTGATAGAGACGACATGAAGTGAAAACCACCCAGGCTTGACTAGCATGTTCAACTGAGCCCGCCGGACACCAGAACCACCACAGTCGCCACAAAACGCTCGTAGCGGCGATATCAGTTATGGGATGTAACTGAGGCACACACTGCACATGCCCATCCGGCAGCCAGAGCCGGTATACAGTTGTCACACCACTTCTCCGATGGCACGCACCGAACTTACTTGCACTTGTTACTTGCAGCATCTTCCCAGCATAGGGAAGAGGGATCATCTCATCCTCGATTTTTCACTGAAGTGCTACAGAAGAGGGAGGAGATAGAGGGAGGGCCCTGCCTCACCAAAATTTTAGACATACTAATTTTGATGCCCTAAACCAACACTTGGAGCGAGTAAATTGGGCCTCTGTGTCACATTTGCCCTGGTGGGGGTGTTCAAACATCCCCCCATCAAACTTGGCTCCTATGCAGGATAGCGAAAAAACGTGAACACTGATGGATAGCGCATAGAAATTCACGAAGAGACTACATACATGGGCCACTTTTTGGCTCAGGTCGATATTGAGATGATGGCAGGTTAAAATGGGGAAATGCTAGAGAAGAGTTTCTGGTCTCTAGCATCTGGTAAATTTGAGTTAGAATCATTGTTTAGGTACCATTTGCTTCCTTTCATTATGGCGAATAGAGTGATGTATAATATGACTATACTAGGTCAAAACGTAAAGATGACCTGACCTAAGTTTAGGTTACTGTCACCATCTGACCTAGCATAGTCAGTGCTCGATCTTACACATCGGAAAATTGAATAGCAGCTTTGATATCACCATAAACGGTGTGATACGGCAAAAGTCGTCCTCGGAAAGGGACCTCGGAATTCTCATTGGTAAGGACCTTCAATCTAGACCACAGGCTGCCTCTGCGGTTTTCAGGACATGGAAGGTCCTAGCTGTAATTAAAAAATTGTTTGTCAACATTTGATGCGTTCGCACTTCCACTACTGAACAAACCACTGCTCCGATCCCATTTGGAGTATAGAAACACAATTTGGGGTCCATTTAATAGAGGAGACCAGAAATTAGTCGAGAGGACCCAGAGGCGTGTGACATGCATGGTCCGGGCACTGGCTCTTTGATATTTGATAAACTCTTTGATATATATATATATATATATATATATATATATATATATCAAAGAGTTTGTGTTTATTAGGATGTACAATGCTCAGAAATCGTAGAAGGAATAAAATTGCTAGAAGTGACATTTATTGGACCGGTTTCGTATCTTAACACGCGCACCTGTTTTTCCAAGGTGGCCGGAGAACCGCTTGTAGCCAAAACACGACACGTGGCCACATTTAACAGAATTTAATAGCGCGTCGATTGGTGAAGAATTTTTGAAAATCGGCCGATAATTTCTTGACTTATAGGCTTTCAAAGTCAGACCTGCATTTTGAGATCGCCGTAAACGCGCGGTCGGACCAGTTAGCTTGCATTGAAGACCGAGTGGTGACGTCATAACGTCATATAAGCGGGACTATATGTCAAGGTCACTTCACATTAAAGTCAAGGTCAAGGTCACATGCCAAGGTCATATGTGCACTTTCAAGGTCACTGACCATAGTGCGTCCGGCCAAATGACGTTACCCGGTCTGACATGTATTATGCCATGACGTCATCGGTAGGGTACCCCAATACAAAGGTCAAGGTCAAAGGTCATTGGGAAAGGTCAATCCTCATTTCCCGCCAAACAGTGGCTACAGTGTTAGTCAAAGTGTAAATAATAAGTAGTATACCATATGGTGACCTTAAAGGTCAATTACCGTGAATGACCTTGACCCAAAAGTTGTGGGGAAGCCTCTTTGAGACTTCTTCTCTATGAACCTTGTCCGCCTTTAGCTTTGTCCCGCCATTTTCCCGCATAATCACAGCATTTACCAATCGATCCCCAGCATGGCCTATATTTGACCTTTACGACCTCGTTTGACCTTGAAGATATTGACCTAGGTCAATGAAAATTGGTCATCATGTAGATCACCATCGATTACAGTTCAAATACAAAAACACCACATAGAAGCGGCTGCACTTTTTAAAAAGTTCATCCTATTTCAACTATTCTACAATGTTTAAGGTAAAGGTCGAGCTAGTATTGTTTAGAACTGGTTTAATTTCATGTATATAAAGTGATTCTAAAATTCTGAGGTCAATGTTAGATGAGCTTCTATTTATTATCGTGAATTGATCTAAGGTTATGGGTGTATCACACTCAAAGGAGGTATCGCCGAAGAATCCGGATTATTTAACATTTTTTGTTATTTCTGACATTCCCTGGTGTTGCCTAACTCTGGAGATAAAACTACACTGAGTAGACCCAACGCCCAACGTACGCCGCTTGGCAAGAAGCGCAACTGTATTTGTTATATATATATATATATATATATATATATATATATATATATATATATATATATATATATATATATATATATATAGGTATGTGCAGATGCTGCAACCGTTGTATTTTTTTTGTAATGTGCTGCTGCATGAAATGGCTTCTATCGTGTGGAAGAATAAATGTGGAGCTACCAACTTGACGGGCGAGAACGTACGCGCGGGCACGCCTTGAAGCTGGTTAAACCAAACGCTGTCTCGAGAGTCCGACGATTCTCCTTCGGTGTTAGGGTTGTTAACGATTGGAATGCTCTCCGTCGCCATGTCGTCAACGCGACCACTCTCCCGCGATTCAAAGCCAAACTGGACGCCCATTGGACAAATAAGGGGTACTATGTACCTCCGCAAGACTGAGATGTGACATATACTGACAGGAACTTGTTGACGTCCGATTCCAACAGGTTGATCAATCCTCCAAATTATGGAAACATATCGTATCATATTTTTCAGTCAGTTTCACCACGTTAAATGCTTAAGCCAATGCCAGGGGTAGGAATATTCTTTTTGTGAGTACGAGGTATTCAGGCAAAATTGCGCTATATGGGAGCACTCACTAACAACTAAAAAATGTGTATTTCAGATGATTGCAATTGAGTCTTCAAAATTTTCAATAACAATTTTCTGTACCCGACCCGCCCTTTCCGAGATGTTCAATGCTCTTGCTAACGCCCACTGCCCCAGTCTGCAGAACGTGGCAGGCTTCTCGACGAGGCGTTCGGGGCAGTTCCAATCCCGTCTCAATCGGGGAATAAACTGGCGTGCTGAGTCAGACGTTTCTTTCCACCGGGACGGACATTCTCCTTTTACACCGTAGAAAGACCACAAAAAAACAGTCATCACCATTTCTTTTCTCAATTTTCATTTCGGTACTTCCGTGTGTGCCTTGGTGTGTCAGTGCTGCCCCTAAGTTTCAGTTTCTGCCCCAATATTTCCTAACCTGCCCTAAAGATGTAAAAGGCTGCTCCAAACCGGTAGGTCTGCCCCAAGGCTGCCCCAGCGAGATCTCGTCGAAACTTGCCACCTTCTGCAGACTGGCCAATACCCAGCAAGGAACGTTCCTGCCTTCCTACTCCTCCTACTTCTAACTAGGGATCTCCTCAGACCGGATTGGCCTTTAAAATAAACAACTGAAAGTTAAAACTATTCATTCTGACCCCTTCCAGTACATATAAACCAAATACCACTTCGAAATATGCAAAGAAACCCAGTTAACAGCGATTTTGGTCTTGGTACCCACTTTTTGTTTTGGTTATCAGATTTAGTAGCGTTTGATAGCGAATAGAGAAAGTAGTAGAAATACACATAAAATGCGATTTCCAATTAAAGAAATTCAGAATGAGTTGATAGTGCTCATTTTAACTGACACATTATGTGCTTTTGAACCATATATATTACACGTGTCGTGTTTCAGCAGCGGCGGTCCCAGCATGGTCCCGGCCTTTAAGCCCGAGTCTTAGCCTGAGTCCCACCGACACCAGGTTGAGTCCCACGCTAGGAGTGTGGGACTCGAAAAACTCCATCTCTACTAACAACACAATTTGCCTAGTTCCCATGGGTGAGAGGTAATCGGGATAGAGCTGAGGGTCAGAATGCAGCGATTACGGTTTCCATGAAAGTTTAGCTTGCATGAGGGTAGAGCTCAGTTTAGGGTGGGTGGCGGTCGGCGGGTTTAACTGGGACCCTGTCTGTTCGCATTTCGATTTTCTCGTAAAGGATCTTTCCTGGTTCTTCTGCAATCGCTGAGGTCCCGTTGTATGTCTCGCTATTAGTTGTAATGTTTTCGGGCCGTTGGCCCTAGTTGTAACAATGTGACGGTGATCACGCCTGGGGCAGCTGCTTTCCCCTGAGTTCCAGGCTGCTCATCGATGTTGTACCCCCATACAGCGGTCCTGGTGACGCCCTGATCGCCGGTGTGAGTTTATCGTCGGTGCTTATTTGTTCGTTCGGTCGTAGACACTCGGAGAAGTTCAGCCGATAGCGCGAGGGTTGCTGGTGCTGCAACTGCGGTGACTGACAGTCTGTCTGGCGTGGGGTGATTGTGCTGTCCAGAATCAGCTTCACCCGAGACTCACCACCCGACCTCTCCCTTCACTCTCCAAACCGGACTTCAGTGACTAGACGGGGTTTGATTTGCAGCGTGGCCTGCGAGTTGTTTATTGTTTATTGTGACATCATCCAACCATTCCACACAGATTGGGCTATTCTATGGTTGTTGTCATTCAGGTATGCACATTCATCGCTCTTTCACTCTACCGAGATCGTCATTTTTCTGTACAATATGTCAACGAAACATAAGCAACACACTATCCGTCAACACACTAAGATATACAATATTATAAAAGAGACAATGGATAAAAGATATTAAAATACTATCCTGGCTGGTCATCAAGTGTTCTTAGCTATATCCCTGGCTATTGTTTTAAACATCTTCCATGGAATGTCTAGGAGGTCATTAAAACGACCAGTGTGATGATTATATAATTGAGACGCTCGATAACAAAACGTTCTTTTTCCATGGTTTGTTCTAGGCCTAGTCACAGCAAGATGATTTGACTGTCGAGTCTCACGTTGGTTCACTTCATGATTGAAACGGAACATTGCATGTAGTGCACGAGGTCTGCTTGATGTAAGCACCTTGTAGAGCAAGCAAAGGTCACTGTAAATCAAGAACTGACTAGAATTCAACCAGCCAAGCTGTCCCATCACATCCGAAATATGATCATATTTTCGACGCCCAGATAGAACCCTAGCAGCAAAATTGAAAACACTTTGAATTTTTCCAAAACAGGTATTATTTGCACTGATTTGTGCTTTCTGCAGGCTGGTAGGTGCCGAGAACCGTTTGAAAACCTGCTTACTGTGATGGTGGCTCACGTGAAAAATAACAGAATCTGTCTTGTGGTCAGAGTGAATCATACGTGGAATAAAACTTGACTCAAGCACATAATTTGATGAATATTTGTTTACAAATAACCCATATACTTTCAATTGTGGACTCTGTTTGAAGCAGCAGTCATGAAATTATTCTGGTGTGTTTTTGAGGTCTTCCAAGATTGCTTCGGTGCATTTAGTATTTTACGTCAACCAAATGAAAGCACATCCCTACTTACCGTGTCGTTGTTCCGGTGAATTAAACACGTTTCCAGCTTAAGATGTCCGACTTTTTCCGTTTATTTCTTGGCTATGAACAGCGTCGCAAAACTCGTGTTACACTAGGGTGCTGATTGTAAAATTATTATTGAGAAATATAGGCGGTGACAGGAAAGTACAATAGTTACAATATTGTGAGATTCAATTGAAACCTTTACTTAAATCCTGAGAGGAACGAACATTTTCATTAATATTTCCTTCTGGCCATATTTTTATAAATTCATATATATATATATATATATATATATCAGGATTATTGGACTTCGCTAAAAAAACTTTCACTTTGCTGAGTGGAAAATTATAAAAATAGCAGAGAAGTGAATGGAAAAGTCAGCTTGCCCGGGTGTCGCTCACCACCCAGCACCCCTGGATTTGGAACATTGGCCAATGATGTGTTGATTCCGGGCACATGTTGGACTATTCAATCTTGTTTACTCTTTTTTATCTGTGTGCTTTGAACAAAGGCTGCTTTAATTTCATCACAAGTTGTCATTTCAGGTCGTAGCCTCTGTCTCATTCCATAGGCCTTAGGCCCAGACTAACCAGCATGGCAGAGCTCGAGGCGAAGAATGGGTCAGAGGAAGAAGAAGGGAAGGATGAAAAGGCTGAAGGGAGACTTCACGTGGACAGCACCCGCATCCAGACCACTACGCTACAGGCCGGGGTACGGTACTCGTACTGGGATTGAACTACTGCAGCCCTACAATGGTGATATCACGACTCAAATGTTGCGAGTTCGCATCCCCACGTGTTCGCGGCCTACGTCAGTCTCCTGAACTTTTTGAGCTCTTACCGTATCGACTATGTATTGGCTGTGTCGTGAAATCTGAGGCAGGGGAGCTTGCATTAACTCTCCGTTCACTGGGAGGAAGCACTTAAAGGGAATGTGGCACCTTGCGAATCCTGGAATTTAGTGTTATTAGGCGTACTTTTAGTCAAAAATAATGAAACCACTCACGATTTCTCTGAAAAATTTACAATAAGCTCAATATTTGGTTTTTAAAAATACTCCTCTAGAAAAAGAAATAAATATCTGCCTGTGGATGATGTCACGATCTGGCAACCACTACCATACTTGAAACGCTTCAAGGGCTTCGATTGGCTGATGCTCATCGTGACGTCAGCATATGTCGTCACACCAGTAGCTCACAACAATGGCCGCCGGCGACGGGGGGCTGAGGGGTCTGGTGTCAGGTAGGTTTTAGCTTTTTTCTACGGAAATATCGAGTTCCAAGACAAATGAAATATGGAATACCGGGTTTTCCGACCTGCTTTACAACTTGGCTATCTCAGTTTAAAGTGAAGGTGCCACATTCCCTTTAAACATCCCTTCCCTAGGTTTTTTCAGCCGGTGTCAGAAAATGGCGACGCAGAGCTCCACCATACTTACCACACCGTATCCTTGATTGATTGCCCAACTTTTTCAAAATGAAATTCTAGGTTTGGATGATCTCAAGTCAGGCCACCAGGCCAGGCTAAGTGACCCCATTTTAAAAAGTATTTCGAGTGACACCAGTAAAAACAGACTTGATCTACTGGTCTACTATGCATAGCACATGATTTATCTACCAAGTACCACAAGTTGTGTTAACAGGATTTCTTATGTCGATGACCTAAGGTCAGGTATGAGCCATGACTTCTTTATTGGGACTGCATGGGGGAAAGAAATTGGCCGAACATGGCTCTGCTTCTGTAGATGCGGCGTAGAGTAGCCTCCTATTCCCAAAGTCGTGGTATCTCAGGCCACTGTAAGGGGTCGTAGTGTCAGTTTCGATCTGCGACCTCTGAATGGCTATCTAGGACTATCTAATCAGGTTTTAAGGCTTGGGTCAAGCACTTCGCAGAAATAGTAACAATGCTTTTATTTTGAGATAATTGTGTTTGGATTGTCATTGCAAGTCTATTTGTATGCACCTTGACTTTTATTAGTTCCAGGGGTGACCTTGACCTGACCTCAGACTAGTTCATTTTCAAATTCGCCTGGTATGGTCATCTTTTATTCATGATTTGATTAGTTGTAAGGGGAATCGAATGAAGTCTTAGAGCTTAGTTTAACAGCCCAGTCACACGCTAGAGTAAAAGAAGATGTAACCTGTTGCCTTTCTTGACACGTCTTGACCTCGATATTGACCTGAGCCAAAAAGCCTGGCGGTCTTGACGGACGGGAGTCTGTCTTTGATCTCTACCACAGGACGATGACGCCTCGCTGGGGGGCCTGGGTCTGCGGCTGTATGACCAGCACACGCTGGAGGCTGGGCTGGAGCTGCAAATGGATGAAGCCGTGGCACGACAGGAAGCTCGGCGGCAGAAGCAGAGGGATAGGAAGCAGGCCCTGAAGCTGGGCCACAGGATCGGGTCAGTGAACCGGGAGGGGCCGTTAGCGGTGGGTGGAGAAGTGACCAGGCTGGTTATTGCGCAGGACAGTTGTTACGTGCAGCGTCATCAGTAAGTGGGAGCAGAGCTGCTCCGGACTCTTTTGTAAACAGTTTCTAAGCCTTGTTGTTACATTGTTTGGCCAGTATCACGTTTAATTGTTCCCCTCGCGCTTTTGATTAGAACAAAATGCTTAGACAGAGTGAGCCTTTTGTGATGTTGCTACAGATCTAAGTGGCAGAAAGGATGAGGAGGAATAACTATTAACTAATTGATCCATCCATTTTGAGCGTCCCAGCCTTCCATTTCCCCGAGCTAGGAACCGACACCGGTGCTGCCCCCTGCAGGCAGCTGCGGTCGAAGGAGGAGAGTCTGTCCGCCACCCTGGCGGTGGAGCCCCGCACTTACAGGGACCTCATGCGCCGGAAGAGGCTGCAGGACGAGCTCGGCGACGTCAGGACCGAGATCGAAGAACTCAAACAACAGCTGGAGGCGCAGGTAGCCTCGTCTTGGTTCTGTTCTGATAGGTTATCTGTTTGGTCTGACTTGGTGGTTCGACGGATCTCGGCCTAGTATCGGCAGTATGTGACGTGGGTGGCTTGTTAAGTGACCGATGCCCTTGCACGTCCAGTGTCGTGTTAGATACATTCAACTGCAGTAAACTGTGAAGAATGCATTCTTTCAAATCTTCTATTATATTAGAACAAAAGAACTAAGGTACTGTTTTCAGAATCGTAGAGTTTTTACTCTTCCTGTACGGAGAGGCTCTCTCCAGAGGAAAAAGTATGTCCAGAGTCTCTCGGGAGACTAACGTGATCCGTCCACCCAACTGCCGCAGGAGACTGGTGTCAGTAACCAATCAGCGGCCACGCTGCTGGAGGGGCGGAGTCAGAGCTGGAGAAGCGTGTGCGACTGGGTCAGGTCACTCCTTTCGGCACAGAACTGCTGGCACCTGCTGCTGACCCCGCCGGGTCAGTGACCTTAGTTCATGTTAATGTCTTCGTAGGAGAAAGATGTGCAGGAAATGCAAAAATTATTCGGAGCTGTGAACTAAGGTGCTTTTGCTTCGGTTAGATGATTGGTGCTGTTGTACTGTTGCCCTTAAAAGTAACAATACCAAAACATATCCATAGCTTATGGTAGGAGCCTTGTTTTCATCGCTTCAAGATTTGACCAGTCTTTTTGAGCTGCCCTATATATGTTTGTATAGGTTATGTTAGCTTAGAGTAAAGATGACCTAATTTAATTCATAACATATGTATCCAGAACATACCACATAATTATGCACGACCTGATTAAGATGTATCTGATGATACATTGCAGGGAAGGAACAAGTTCGGCTGTGAAACCTGCAACTACAACTGCCACCCAAAACTTGCTTCTTGTCGAACAATCAGAGGGAGCTTCTTCTTCCAACCAATTACGGGATGCCACGGTTCAACGACAGAACACTTCCAACCAATCACGCAAAGTTTTGAACGTGACCCGACCTTCTACCGGCCTATCAGATGACGAGTACGTTCCGTCCGACGAGATGTCTGGCGAATCAGACGGGGCCCACGAAGAATCCGACCAATCAGATGGCAGGGGCGTGGCCAGTACAGAGCGTCTTAACCAATCAGTGTCGCGCGGCACGAAGCGAAAGCGACCGGACACTGACTCGAAAACAGGGCGAACTAAAACAGGTGAGATACTTGGGAGTGAGAAAACGGAAAAGAAAACTGGCTGTTTTTGTGGGCTTTAGTGGAAGCTGTCCTTGCCTATAATGTTTTGATTGTGTGTTTAGTGAGAGCGAGGGAGGGATCCCAGCATACTGTTGCTAGTATGTTTGTTGAACAAACTATTTTCTGCCTGTATGCTTCAAAAGTAGAGCTTAAACTTAAAACTTTACTCATTGCGTGCACGCTTTATTTCACCTTAAATTGAAGTAAAACAATAGAATTTAACCACGAACAGCGCTCATAAGTAATTAAAACATGGGTGTTCAATGTTAAAACATGGAAGCAGAATCAATACTGCGAAGGACTAAATTGTATTCTAAATCTAAATTATTTTTGAAAAATGTGTAAAGAATTTCCCAATTATATTCTAGTTTTGAACGTTATATTGCCATGCGCTTAACTCTTTGATTACTCTATTTTTCACTTCCGATTTTTTGTTTTCATGTCCAGTATTGCTGCATCCCGCCAAATACCTTTGATGGAGTTACAAAAGTATGTTTGAATATAACGTTTGTAACCATGACATAGTTGGTGAAACATGTACAACCTTCTCTCTGATCTGTCTCAATAATGTTGAGCCCTCCTCCGGGATGCCGTCACCACCTGTGCCTCTCCTCTCGGCAGCGGAGCGGGCTCGTCGTCGGGTGGTGGATGACGGCGACCCAGAAGAGTACGCGGCCAGGATCCGCTCCTGGCGGGCCGAGAAGAGAGAGCGCCGGCTGCTGCGTATCGAGGAGGGACACGTGGAGGAGGAGGATGAAGATGAGAGGTCGATCGAGTTCGAGGGCGGCTACCGGTGCCCAGAGCTGCTCTGGGACCGGCTGTTCAAGTGAGTGATGGGGGGTGAAAGGGTGGTGTAGTGAGTGGGTGGGTGACTAAACGTATGTGTTGGGTGAATGAATCAATGAAGCGTGGCGTGACTTACCTGCGTTGGATGCTGACAAGTGGATGCCAAATACAATGATTGAGTGGGCTGCTAAACGTATGATTTGGGTGAGTGAACCCAAATATATCTTTCGTAGCCAGCATAAGTTGTAAAGTGTTCGCCTCCCCTTCGTTGCAGGTACCAGCAGGTGTGCGTTCGCTGGCTCTGGGAGCTTCACCAGCAGCAGTGTGGTGGCATTCTCGGAGACGAGATGGGACTCGGGAAAACCATCCAAATAATCGCCTTCCTCGCCGGCCTTAGTCGCAGCGATGTCAGGTAAATATGCTGCTCTCGCATTTGCACAACCCTGATTGGGATTTATAGTGGGAGGTTGGTCATTCTGGAAAGCTATTGTAAGTTTAGGCTGGAAGTTTTTTCGGTACTAAGCTATATTGAGGTTTCATCCTTTCCAATATTTGGCGTTGAACTTGCGTTACTTTCAGAAAACTATAATTACGGACAGATCGGGTTGAACTATCACGTGCGTTTGCAATCAAATGTATTCACGTGATTTTATTTGTGGATGACTCCTAATTGGCAGGGCTAGATAGCTTTAATGCTGGAAAACGGTAAAAGTGCACCTTGCGTTCCTGAGGTCAACCGGTGCTGTTTTTCCACACTAGCAGTGGCCATGGTTGCCGGTAGATGGGGCGGCGGGCGCGGTCTGGGCCCAGTGCTCGTCATGGCGCCGGCCACCGTGCTGCATCAGTGGGTGGCGGAGTTCCACAAATGGTGGCCTCCGCTGCGGGTCGCCGTCCTGCACGACTCCGGCTCCTACTCAGGTGATTAGGCAGCACTTACTCAGGCGATGAGGCAACTCCTCAGAGGATGAGGCAGCGCTTACTCAGGGAAAATGCAGCTCCTACCTAGGTGTTGATAGGTATTGATGCAGCGCCTACTCAGAGGGTGAGACAGCGCCTACTCAGGGTGTGCGGAAGTTCCTCCTCAGGTGATAAGGCAGCGCTCACCCAGGTGGTGAGGCAGCTCCTCAGGGGGTGAGGTATTGCCTATTCAGATGATTAAGCAGTGACTACTCAGGGGATGAGGCAGCAGTGCCGCCGGATCCTTTGCAGGGCGCCTTATGACCTTGGAAGAGGGCGTGTCCTTCACTCCCCACAATGATGATGAATCCTGTTTAGGTGATGGTGCACCACTTGGGGAATGTTGTGCGTCACTCTCTTTGCTGATTATGCATCACGGTATTCGCCGGCTGTGCCATTGTTAGTGGTAACGGTCCTTTGTTCGTGACCCTGGGTACAGCTTATTTATGCCCTGCGGCGAGCGTTACCGTCCAAACACTTTTTTTGCTAAGAACGCTGTGACAGTGAAACCAAGCTGGAGATATCTGCGCCTCGATAGTTGTACTCCACCCCGCCCAAATCCCATGTAATCGGAGGTCATGAAATGTAACGGGTTACATTTTTAACTAGTTCCCGGTTGTTCTGGAGAGGTAAAACAAAACCTTAATACCAAACATCCTACCAAAAATCCTTCTGGGCCTTCCTCAACACCGTCTACTGAAGAAAATTAGCATCCAGAGCACGTGGCATGACATGAGCCAGACTGCCAGGGATGGTCACGTGCCTACCAGCCATGTGGCTGAGGCGCGTGACAACCCCGTGACCAGGCCGCATGACCGGAAGAGAAAGAGAGGAGGGGGTACCGTCGAGAGAAGCAAAGCAGTCGGGCTGGAAGTGGCGGAGAGGTCAGAAGTGAGTCAAGTCAGGAAGAGGATGGAATTCGGAACAGAAGGCGCGGGCGTAAAAGAAGAGACAGTCGGGTGAAGAAGAGGGTTGGCAATGCCGGAAGCGGCTGGAGATAAAGACAGCAGAGGCGGAAGAAATGAAAAGGCAGAAAACGAACAAAGGATGAAGAGGATAGAAAATCCAGCTGGGAAGAAAGAGAAATCAAGTCGGGAGTGAAAATTCGGAACTAAAGCATTTGAGATCCAGGAAAGGACAGAACGAACGGGGGAGACAAGAGTTCGAGATGGAAGTGAGCCGAAAGCCGATCGGGAATGCCATCAATGCAGAAAAAAGCTAAGTCGGAAATCAACTCCTGGAGGAATCCCGCTCCGTATCAATCCCTTCCCCGGAACCCAAAAATGAACCCCTTCTCAAAGAAAAAAAGCCGACACCTTCCCAGGGCGACGGATTAAAACCAAAAAATGTAACCTGAAAACGCGTGAAACCAAAAGCATGGTAGGCAAAAGTAATCGCTCTGGCCGTTTTTGACTCCCCTCAAATCGTTTCCAGTATGGCGCCGACGTTTTTTCCTTTTTTGTATTGTTTTGCGTGTGTATGTGAGTGCGTATCGCTGGCATGTGTGCATGTATGTGTGTGGCGTGTGTCATGTATAAAGGAGCAGATGCAGGGGTAACGGGGGGGGGAGAAATTCATTTTGTTTCCCGGTAATTTATTTTGAGGGGGGCAAGCTAGCTTCAATCTGCCTGTCACGAAACTTTAAATCGTAACGCCCCGTTTTGATGGAAAATATAATTGCATATGGACCCTGTGACTGTGACTCTGGGACTCCGAGACCGTGCCCGCACCAGAATGATAGCAGGACGTGGCGGAAGTCATCTAGCCTCAGAGCAGCCAGGTTTCAGAGGAATTGTATCCCCTGGCACTTTACCTTTTTTATCTGATGCAGCTTTCAACCGGAGGGCGTCAGTCAACATACACACGTTTTTTCTACCTTTTGTTGGGTTCGCCCCTAATTTCGTGTAAATATGAAGCGTTCGTATGCCTCAGCTATTAAGACAATGAATTACCGAATAGACTGCACCAGCAAACGAGTAGAGACCCGGATCTGGATGAACAGGTTAAAATGAGGAATGACGTTCTGTTAGCCGTACCCTTGTGTACAACGTGTCTGTGGGCAACGGTGAATGGGGCGTCTTCGGAAGGGACGCAAACGCGTTCTTTTCCAATGTTTAATCACCCGACTCCGAATCAGCCCGAGGCGCGGGCTGGGCTCTAGGGTGTCCCTGCTCAGCAGAGGCGGTTGATGCAGTTCTGAAGGTGGGTGGGTTATGCCCGCCCAGTGCCTCAAGTAGAGTTGTTGAAAAGATACCGGGGTAAGGCCGGAGGTGCACCCGAGGAGAACCTCACTAGTTTGAGCGATCGCCCAGATCCCGTAAGGCGAGAGTCGCAGGGAGGACAGAGGCACTGATTCCTAAGAAACCGATCTAACCGTCTCCGCTCAGCATATTGACGACCTAAAACCCAGCCAATGATCTCATCGCGCATGATACATTGCGCTTATTGGAGGAGGGGCAAAATTGGCTGATTAGTGGCGGGCGCTCGAATCCCCTATCATCTTTTTCAAATTCTCTGGCCTAAAACAGCGGGGGGGTGGAAATTATAATTCTATGCGTTATGTTTTTGGACTTAGCCGGTATGTAGAGTTTTCTAATCATTTGAGCAACATTGGAGGGAGGGCTAGTCTAAACGGGAGGGTCTCGTGTTTTTTTTTTCAAGAAGATTTCAAGGGGGACATGTGACTTTTATGTAAAGAATTTTTGACTGTTCTGTTTATGACTCAAGTGACGAGGGTAGCTTTAAGGGCCAAAGGGTTTTGTCACGAGAAAAACTGCTCAATTGCTTAGGTCACACTATAGCCGGCCGAAAAATTAAAAGAGAAATGCTGACATTGCAGAGGGAGATGAAAGCGAAAAATGTAGTCACCCACGCGGGGGCTAGACCCACCACCTATATGATGACCCAGAACTGACCCGCCTCATCAGAACCTCTCAATAACAACATAGAAAGTATCATGTACCAAACTCAAAACAAGTCAATCCTAATCACAACTCAATAAATATCAGGACAATACAATCATTAAAATAGAGTGAGCAAAATAAGAACAACAGATTGACAAGCGAGTGCGGTGGGATCAATTTCCAAGTACGAATAAAGTTCAAAAAATAAAACCAACAACAACAACGCACGAAACCAAAAAATACACAACCCCCGATTTCACCACTCAGTTTATTTTGTTTATCAATTATATGTGTGCGTGTGTGGACAGCAACCACCTATCCTCCCGTTATCCTTAAACCCAGGCAGGGCGCATGCGCCTGGGCGCACGACCCCTCCAGGTAGTATCCCACCTCCTTAACCTCATCCATCCTAATCCTACCGTCCCTTCAAGTCTTCATCACCACGTCATACGACGGCGCTAAAACCACCAGTGTGGAAGTGTTCGTAAAAAACAATACAATACAATACAAGAGAGCAAGCCGATCTAACATCGCCGGGACGGCCTCTGCTCTCAAATAAATATTTGTTTGTTGTGTGGGCTCCTTTTAAAAAGAAAGGGCCCATTACAGTAGCAAAGCAAACAGACCTGGTGATGAAGTATGGCCTGCCTCTTAGCCGTAGGGCCCGGTTCCCCGTGGGTTCTATGAGGAATAATTGTCGGCTATATCTAGTGCTGGATCTGGCCTGATGGATAGAGGCGGGGGCAGCGGAGCAAAAAAGGTGAAAATGTGCGTTTGTAAATTACATTGGAGAAAATTGGCGGGGTTTGGGAATGCCGTTTTTGCTCCTCACCTGACTCTAGCATCTACCTTTAGTCCAATCATCCAAAGTCCCTCCCATCGGATTGAGGTTGCCGAGACTGCAGCACCCTGCAGTTCTTGCGCCGTTTAACCCCAACAAGTATGTTTTCCGTTAACTTGCACTGCTACTACCAATGCCGTCTTTTTCCACAGACTCCAGTAGCCCTTGATGGTGTGGAGTGATACTAGTGTAATATGATAGGATCATGCTAGACCCGAAGCTAATACTGTGATATTGAAACACATTGTCTGAACTCAGATCTCTAATTTCGACCAGAAACATTGGCTTTACTTCTGACACTCCCGTCTTCTCGCGCGACTGGTGTTTACGCATCACGTGTGACATCACACTTGTTGTTGACGTCATTATTCCCCGCCTCCAGGTAGCAGGTCGTCTCTGATCCGTCAGCTGGCGCGCGGCCGCGGCGTGCTGGTGACGTCATACTCGGCTATGACGTCACACAAGGAGCTGCTTGTGGAGCAGGACTGGCATTACGTCGTTCTCGACGAGGGTCACAAGATCAGGAACCCGGACGCTCAGATCACCCTGGCCGTCAAACAGGTCAGTCCTGGCGCCTCGTATCTGGTATAGATTGTTGATTGATTGCAATGATTGTCATAGGTTGGATTGCAGTCAACATTCTCAGCCAACTTTTTTCGTGTAAGTCCTATATGGGCACTCTGGTGGTCATCACATCAGAAGAGCATCGCATCCATCAATACTGTCCCTGCTTAGCGTGCACAGTCAAGTCCCAACACCCGAACTCGTGTCTGAACTGAAAACGTCTGAACGCAGACATGCTGTCAATCCCTGGAGTGGATGATATTCTGCATGATTTTGTTGTCTTTTTGGCAGTACTTTTAGCTATGGATTTTCAAATGCCCATTTTGAAATCCGGTATGACCACCATTGAGGTGCCCTCCGCCCCTCCCCCGTAAATCGGCGAAAACAACAAAGAAGTCGCGCTTGGTCCCCGGACTTTCGTAAAGGGACTTGAGTTTGTAACATTTTTTACAGGCCGACTAAGTAACAGTAAATCCACTATGTTCGGTTTCCTCAGATATAATATGTATTGGACATAGAATCCTCAATCTCAATGTGTAACCTCTCCCATGACCTTAGGTGGACTGGGACGTGATCATTGAAAATGATACTTAAAATTTGGAGTCCGTTGACGAGTGATTTGGTCAAGTAAATAACTGCCCGGTGTAAGATTATCAAAAACACTAACTTAAACTGTCTCCAAATTATAGATACAGTAGAACGGTAAAGCAAAATTTTTTTTTAGGAAAAACGTTAGGTTGGCTATTAAAGAAGAACGGCAAATAGCATATTAAATAGACAGATATTTCCCCAAGACGTAAGAATGACGACTCGTCAGAAGTACTGTAACAGTTGGGGAAAATTGGGTAACTATCAGGGCAGATTCGACGCGGTGTTGCTGTTGTCTACTGTCCACACACGTGTGCGCACACATGCGGCTCGGCAGCGTGACAAAATCGCCACAGCTAAAAAGTATTACTATACAAGCTCGCATGCAGCTCTGTGCGTATAGGCCCGGATGTATATAATCATAAACGTCTGAATAAGGAGGAATAATAAGCAATAGAGTAATGATGTAGATCCTAGGAGCAACAACTCAGGCAGCCAAAGGTCCGGTTAGGATCCTGGCCCTCCAGCGGCAGCAACGTGAGCTGCAGAAAGGACGGTGTCACATGCTGTAGACTGCGATTGGGACACACCCACGCTACCCTCACAGGTGTGGGTCTGGGTATATAGGTCTATAAGATAGGTCTATCGGATAAGATAGATCCATAGGATAAGATAGGTCTATCTTCTAGCTAGTCGTGTTCAGAAACAGGCCCGCGTTCTGGGGATGGACACATCCCGAAATATGTTCTGGTGGAATGCCGAGACATTGGGATAGAGAGGACTCGTTATCTGCGGGGGTCTCCCACACTGGATTTGCTCCTGGGGAAGCATCTGTCTATTGAGATCACGAGCATAATGTATTATCTGAAGATTGTTGGATATAATGTTATCTACTCTCCTTCGTAGCTATTTAGGTTTCTTGTATAAAATATCTTGACCTGCCTGTGGGTGCGAGGGCTTAGACAAGATGACCTCAGTGGTCGGCGTGGCCTAAAACACCAAAGATACTTATGATGATGATAAATGGAATAAAGCGGTCATTGTGGGTCTGCCCCCCCCAATGTTCGTGAAAATTGCCCGATTTCAGTCAAACTAGGGACAAGGTTGAAGGTATCGAGCAGTCAGAATCCGAAGATTTTTTTGTTCTAGAATTGAGGTCCTTTTGTCAGCAGGAGGTGGTAAATTACTTGACCCTTTTGCTTTTTTACATGTGGCGACACTCATGTATAATGTAAGCCCCTTGGCCTTTTTGGTTTATTTTAGCTGTATATTTTGTTCGCCAAGTTTGCATCTTTCGACTGTGGTCGGGTAAAACGACTTTTAGTTGATATAATATCATCGAGAACCAGCAGTTGAAGTATCCAAACGCTGAATTCACCTTTTCATCACCTAGTCATATAAACAAAAAACCGGCAGTGGTGAGGAAGAAAATAACTAAACACGGGCGTTGCTTCGTTTTTCCGCTTAGCCCGCTCTTCAGTTATAGAGTGGAAAGCATTTCATTATCATCGTTATCCTTGCTCTCGGCACTGAGAGCAAGACGCTAGGTCGCCGTGAGGTGGGGGGATGAGGAGCTGGCCCAGCCCTCCAGACTTTTAAAGCACCTCGAAAACGCTATAATTTTAAGAGTCCCGTTTTATCACTGGTTGGGAGAATAAATACAAACCTAGGAGTTCCTTGATTCATCAAATTCTTGCATGAAATGCTCCTTCGAAGACCATAAAGCGACGATCGTATAATAAACCAGATTCTGATAATCAGGCAAAAAACCGGAATGCGTCGGCAGTTTCATTTTGAACTTCCGCTGTGTCGACTGGCTCTGACGCGCGACTTCCTTGCCGCAGCCATTTCACGTGCGTTAACCTTCGGGACCGAAACACGTCCAATATTTATGACAACTGGTGCACTTGCTCCCGGTAAGGGACCATCGGTGAGATAACCTTAGGTATGTCCGGGCCGGGCCATAAGCAAGGCCGTTTGTGCAGAGGATCTAAAAAATTTCGGGATAATTTCTGTTTCAACACGTATGTATGTGACCCATTATGAGATCTTCGACATAAGTCATCGGTTTCATTAATTTCTCATCATGTTTGTAGCCGGTTTAATTAAATAATAGGTTCGTGTCTAGATGTGCGTGTCCAGTTGTTACTAGGGGGCACAACAGTACAGGGATGGATACGGCTTTGGACTGTCCCTTATTCGCCGAAGCGAAATTTGTACCTGAGCTATTTGTTTCTGTGGACGGGCGTATTAAGAGAAAATTCTAGCCACACACAGGGTCTTTTGCCCCTCCAAGATGACTTAACACGAAACAACCCAAAAATTAGAAATTTGTATTCTACTCAACACCTTTTATTAGACATTGCTGGTCACTAACAATCGGTGACTAAGCATTTTTCTGTAGGCGGTAAACGTGTACTCATTTTTTTCAAATTCGAAGCAGGTGATTTGCTGAATTTTTTTTTACTTCGACTGCACGTGAAAATAGTGATGATTTCTGTGAAAATTACCGTTGGACAATCCTCTAGGAAATTTTCCGCTAATGAGATGGACCCCATCGAAGGTGCCCCTCCCCCTTGGACGAAAACGTTCCGCCACCATTGTCTTCAAGGTAAAACCTGTGACATGCTGGAGACATGTTGGCAAGTTCTGCGATTACGTGTAAAGTCTTAAATTTACTGAAAGTGTACTATGGGCTAAAACCTCCGAGGAAAGGTCCCCAGTGTCCAAAACGGGGAGAACACACCCAGTCAAACAGAATTTCCACTCACTTTATATTCTTTTCTGAATTTCCACTCAATCCAACAATACTACTTACTACTATTGAATTGTACCAACAATACTACACAAAGGCCAGTTCCATTGCCCTCTACCAACGTCTACTGGAAAAGAGCGTGAATCGACTAGAAGATCGCCAAATAACTCGGCTTTTATGGGCTTCTTCGCTTTCTGGAAGAAAATCGGCGATTTCTATTTTCTGGCCAATTATACCTGGCATCCTATCTCCACCGATTTCAGTGGAACAACTGAATCGAAGTTCGGCCGGGCAAGACGCCAGTGCCCCGCCCCACCGGAGAAAGTTCCAATGGGTGAACACCGCCACTAAATTCCACCACTCACAAAATTGGTGAGTGGAAAATAGACACCCTAGCCTTGTGTTCCAAAAATGACGACCGCTTGAAAGATATATTTCTGGAAAGCAGTTTATCTGTGCACATGATTCTAGGCTTACGTCCTTGAAAATTGTTTTTACATTTCTGGTACCGAGAATAGTGAAAAACATTTTTTATCATATTTTATTAATAGCAATTATCTTGAAATTTTTATGCTAAGCAGCATGTTTTTGACATTGTATGGTAGAAAATTGACCATTTATTGCGAAGAAAATATTTTGTATCCATATCAGCCCTTCATTGCTGCGTCCACGCCCCGGACACCCAAATCCACTCACGACACCCTACGACACCCTAGGCATAAATACCCTGATATTTAGTTGAACTGAAAGTGTACGGTACTTGAATACATGAAACCACATTTTCATTAAATGATTTTTGGGCAACAAGAATGCATCCAGTTACCCTGAAACATCGGCACTTTTTGTATGGCTGGTCTACGGCGTGGACTACCAAATCTCCGTCTTTACATCTAGTAAATAAAAGCGGCATCATTAGGCTTTTGAAAGCCCGCTTTCTTATTCGTTATCGACAAAACATTATTAGTCTTCCTCTTGGGGTGCTTTTAGTTGTATAGTTCCTAGTCTATAAGGATTTAGAAAATTAATTTAGAGCAATTTTGAAATGCAAATTATGTGGCTCATGCGAAAAAAAGTGGCAGGCGATCAGAAATTTAAAGTAGTAGTCGCTCTGACGCTGTCGCAACCCGCCGCGCCTGGCTGATTGTAGACGAAAGGAAGAAACAACAGAAAGAAGGCTGTAGTTTCGATTAGATTGATAGAAAGCAGCATATTCATATGAAGGTGAGTGGATATGGAAGAAGAGCAGGGGAATGACAGGTAAAAAAAAACTTTTAGCAAGAGTCTGGAAGAGTTTATTGCCATGAAAGAAAGTTTGTAGTTTCGTCTGGGTTAGTTAAGTGTAAACCAAGGCTCTACTGGGCACTACATAGGTGTATGCAGGTGCAGCGATTGAGGTCAGAAGTGGCCTCCAAAATTCCGATAACTATAGGTATAGGAGGGGCGTTGTGGCGGACAGAAAAACGTACAGTGTGTGGTTAGATAATTAATTTTGACACTACGTATTGCATGAAAAATCCATTTTCATTTTCACCACCTGCCGGTCTCGGAGCCCCCTCTGCAGAGTTGGTCCAAGGTGGCCCCCGATATTCCATCTCAGGGGCCCTCAGGGTCCCAGGAGCTGGTCGTGGCAGAGAGAGGAGGCACAAGAGTTGGTCTAGGGAAGCCCCCAAGAGTTTATCTTCATCCCAAAAATGTTAGTGTTTGTGGCTCCCAGAGTTCTTCCCCCGAGGGTTGGTCTCAGAGGCCCCCAAAATGTTTTTTATTTGTGGCAATCACCAATTCCTTAAAAATTGGAGACTGCATCAGGGTTTCAGTTGGTAAATATTTACCTGCCTAACCCAAATTTTTCACATGGTAATGGTCAAACAATGCAGCTTGGGGACGATTTGAAATATTTACTTTGAGAAAATTAAAGGAAATATCCATCCCCCAGTTCAAACAAGGGCTCTGATAGTTTACCACCTGAGTACCCAAATTGAAAAATTTTTATCCGCCATACATTTTGAGGGAATTTTCTACTCACTCGCCATACATTCCGAGCTGAATGTTCCACTCGACACCCTAGCCAAAACCTATTTTGCGTCACTGAAGGTCCCATGCAGTGTTCTGAAATTTTAGGGTCTAGGCAATTGACCTATGACGTCACAGTATGATATGTTCCCAATTATAACTAACACTGTTCCAGCCATCGAACTAGAATTATGGGTTTTGCCTTGACCCATGATATTTGACCTTGACCTAATATTGACCTCAAAGGTCATCTTCGAAGTCTACAATGCAGGTGGACGGGTGCAACTGCTCAATTGCAGCGATTCCAGAAAAAAACATTATTTGATTCGGAAAGCCTATGCATAGCAATTGTTGGCCCATTCTCAAGGGTTTTTATAAATCTATGCACTCACCAATTTCTCTAAAATGTAGACTAGTATCGTTTTGCAGCTTTGTACAGTTCTGCCGTCACGTTGGAAAATTAGATGAAGGACGCTTTGGAGCTCCACATTGCGCGTTAACCAGAATCCGCCAAAACACATGTTTAGGGGAATGTTTGTGTTGTTCGTTTTTATGTACGGGTGCTGTTTTCGTTTCGTTTTTTTTTGTACAGGCACAGATGTGCAAGCGGAGCATTTTTCATCATGCTGCACCTGTTAGACGTTTCTGGCGGGATGCAATCGGACTTCACAAAGGAAACTCGCAACTGTCTACAAAATATAGCCTCAGATGATGCCATGTTCCAAAATTCACGTTCACCTAAATCAAAACGTTAGAGACTGAACTGCACTATATACAATATATTGCGCCACATTGGATGATCACGGTGCATTCACGTGCACTTGATGAGAGGCATGCTGGCATTGACACTCTCCGGGGAGAAGGCTAAACGGTGTACTCTACCACCTTGCCATTAGGTGTATGTGTGGTTTTTAGCGGCCTGGTCTGTAACATTCTGAACGTCCCGTGGCTTAGTCCGCTGGTGCCACGCGGTACTTCCGGGCGAGCGCCGCTCTTCGGCCGCCAATCTCCACCAGAACCACCAGCCCTGCCGCCGCCATCCCCGCGCCTAGCACCGCAAAGGCAGGGAACGTCTGCCTCAGGCTCATCGACTGGAAGCCCGACCCGGAGCTCTCGCAGTGGCCGTTGTCGCCCCCGCCCGGCTGTGCCTGCTGCCACAGCTGGCCGAGGAGGCCGGCCTCCGAGAGGTAGGTCATGTGGGCCGATAGTGCGCCGCTGTAGGGAAGGCCCTTCTGGACGGAGAGGTGGCCGTACACCGACAGAAGCCGCACCGGCGCCCAGCGCAGGTTACAGTCCCGACGCATCAGGTGGTGCACGTTGGAATGCGGCGCGAACAGGGCCCGCTTGTCCTCGGTGAGGACGCGCTGCAGGGCCTCCTCGTAGCTTGCGACGATCAGCGGTGTGAAGCCGCCAGGCGCCTGCTTCAGCTCGTCGAAGCTGAGGAGGGTGGGCAGCTCGGCGGTGTCCGGCTGGACCAGAACTCGCCAGTCGGTCAGACTGGCCAGCTCAGCCAGCGAGGTGAACGGCAGCGCGTACTGCGTGCTGGCCAGCAGCGCCACGATGTTGCTGGTGTAGCTGGCGGCGAGGACGACGCCGAAGACCCAGAGGGTGCCGAGCAGCAGCCGCTGGCTGGCGGGGACGGGAACGGTGGAGATGCCCTGCTGTACAAGAACGCTGAAGACGGCCCAGCCCGGCTCGGCTGTGTGGGCGGCGACTCGGGAGCGCTCGCGGAAGGCTTCCTTGTGTTGTGAAGCTGATTTTGGCGCTTCATCGGGCTGTGGGCTTGGACTGGGCGTGAGCTCCATATTCTTTGTTGGCTTATTGAGAGATGGAAGCAGCGTTGATAGGCATTTGCTTTCCCGGCTTTGTATCATCTCTTGCACCTCGAGAGTTGGCTCTTGATAATATGTTTCAGACGCATTCTCACTTTCATGAATATTTTCTGGTTCTATTCTGGTTGAACCACACGCATCACATGTTTTAAGAACCTTTGAGGAAGGTAGCTCCTGTATCGGTGCCTTTTCCTGAGAGTTATTTAGCATCGTGCGACGTACCGTTTGCGGTTGGTCTGTCGTGACCATCTTAGATCTTGATCTCCTGCGCTGCCTCCTCTCAAGAGTCCTTCCTCCAGCGAGTCCCACTCTTCTGTTTCTTGAAGCTTTGTTCCACATGAACTTTGCCTCTGCCGCACTAAATACCGGATCTTTTATTGGTTTTCGGCTGGGCAGGAAGGAAAGTTGCCCCAGATTGCGGCCTTGCTCGTTCCGCGGGTGGTCTGCTGATAGAGACCTCGGGGATCTTCGGGGGTACGATCGTATCACCTCTCCTCTCCTCACCTGCTGTGCCCCGGCTGAACCTCTCCGCTGCCACCATGATCCTCCACATCATTGCGCTGACCACGAGGAGCACGGCTGTGGCCAGCCACAGTTCCTGCGAGAACGGCTCCGTGTAAGCTGTCCAGTTAACAACATCATCGCTCAGTCCAAGAGTAGGGTCGCGGATCACAAACCCAAAGTAGCTGTACTCGACGGCGCCGAGGTAGTGGACGGCCTGCTTACGCTCCTGCAGCATCATCAGCGATACGAGCGCGATCTCGGCTTCGTTGTTGATGAGCTGGCCGAACACGCCGCCCCAGGTGCCGTTGGGGAACCTCCTGAGTGGGTGGCCAGCGGGAGCCTCGAGGATGCGTGCTGTGAAGTTGAGACTGCGCGAGAGGAGGTCTAGGATGGATATCAAGTAGCCACTGTAGTGAGGCTCTCCGGAGCCGGTGTTGTTAACCATGACGTATGGAAGCGATGGCTTCAGGGTGACCCTCAGTATGCGACCTTGGAAGTTGCTAGGTCCTTGGTAGGGTTTCGGGCGGAGGAACAGGCCGGAGCTGGGACTCCAGTGGCCGCCGACCTCCACCAGGGGACGCCCGCCGGGGTCATCTATGAACGTCCACGCTTCGTATATCGTGGTAGCATCTGTAGGAGCAGTGCTGTGATTTCTTACTGAATTTTCAGGCGTCGATGTAGTTTCTTGCGGAACACCATCGATTATGTAAGCCTTATTTTGGTTTGTGTTTCCAATTTTCTGGACCACTTCGACACTGCCGGCGCTGGTTTCACTCTGATCTGGGATGGTGATCTGGTACCAGTGCAGATTTGGCACATCCACCGTCGGCACTTCCTCTGTGCCTGTGTACAACAGCAGTACCCGCACCCCTGTTTTGCCGACCCGTGCAGCGTTCGCTAGATCTGTGGAAGGATCCAGCGGATCCAGAAGAACCACTAGCTGTTCGTGGCTCTTCCCTGCATCAGTCGGCGAACGTGCTGTTCCGCATGATGTGGAGACGAACTTTGCTGATGCCATCAGGGCGACGGCAATGCGCCGGCATGACGTCTGAGCCGAGTGTGACGTCAGGACTGTGACGTGATGGACAGGGAGTTGGAGAACGAAGGCAAGGATGATGTCGACAGCCCATGGGTGATGCGCTGCTTCGTTGATGGAAGAAGGCATCTTCCGGTCCCGTAGACCAGTTACGAACTGTGCGCCGAGTGCTGTGACGACCGTGCCTACTAAAGTCCACCGCATCTTGCTTTCCTATATTTTCCTAAATATGACCTCACACAGTAATATCTGCCGGCATTCGGATATTGATCTGCGGATATTGATCTGCACAAGGGGGCACTTTGGCAGCCTGGATAGTCAGCAATTATGTTATATCAGATCGATTGATCTCGTTGCATGGCTTGATATCGGCCATACAACTCGCATTATCTTACCAGCTCGCTGTGATAACTGCTTTATGTCCTTTTGCGAATAAAAACTTTCACCGTAAAATACACGAAAAACACTATCGCCTCGTCTCTGGGAGAATATCTCGAAGTTCAGCACTCGTATTCCCTCCCGGTAATTTTGGCCGGACCGGCGGTAATTTTGACCTCCGTGCGTGCTGAATTGAAGACACCGACTGCCTCCCGGCCATATGTCGGGGCGCCCCTCGGCTGTGCTCGTGCGATGCGCCGCCAAGTGAGCTCAGTATAACGAGGTGCGCAGCCATTGGCGGATCCAGGAGCAACTTTTGAGGGGACCAAACCAACGTTTTGGGGGAGGGGAGGGGCTAAACTGAGGAAAAATTGCGTAAGCATAGTATTTTTAAGTAAAGTGGCTAAAATTTGGCTCTTTGGGGGCCAAAAGAAACTATTTTAGGCTGTGGAGGGGCCACGGCCCCTTTGCCTCCCCTTGGATCCGCCAGTGTGTGCAGCCTGACGGTCTAACGCGTGGGGAGCCCAGGGTCACTAAAATCGATTCAGAGATACGAGAGTAATTGTTTGGATTATGCTGGGCTGAGTTTAAGTCGGCGTTCGTCGGTGTCGCTTGTATTTCTTGTGTGGTGCTCGCCTTTGATGATTAGAAATGGTCGTTTTGCGTTTTAACCCCCAGGGCCATCGATGCAGTTTTCGGGATAGCAGAAAACGACGAGGCGCAGCACCGTGGTTGAGGGCTCTACTCTCACTGCATCATTTTCCCATCATCCCTGAAATTTTTACCCGGGTCACCCATGGTCAGGTCACCAGAGAGGTCAACCAAGGTCACTCACTTCACCTTTAGAGCTCTGTAAGAGCTACATTTCAAAGTCGATCGATTTGAAACTTCCACACTTCATGAACCCTTCAGGGTCTACAAGGTGTATATCCGGATTTTTCGATTTCGTGCCCTGAGGTCAGGTCACGAGGCGACCTCTCCCATTGGAAAAGCATGGGGAAAAGCTATTTCATGATATAAAAGCCACAAAAATGATTGCAAATACTCAGACTGCTCAGAACAACGTTTTTGGACACCCTTCACGGATCCCAGGGGTCATATTTGCCCTTTGACTTTTCCAAGGTCATCCAAGGTCACCAGAGGTCAAAAACAGTATATTGACAATAACTTTTGACCTAATTGAGCTAGAGCGGTGAAACAAACACCATCGTGTTTGTCTTGTCACTGGCTTTCATTTGATATACGGCAGGTCACTTTTGACCTTTCGTGACCTCAGGTCATATTAGGTCACGAGGTGACCTCTGGCGGTCAAACCACTGGCGGGAGGTCTTTACGTCCACATAGCGGAAAAGTACTGGCAATTTGCTATCAAATGTACTTTACCAGGCCTCAATAGCTCTAATGACATAAGATTATGCCCAGTTTGCTTAATCATTGCATATTTGAGTGAAAATAGCCGATCTTGACCTAATTTGACCTCTGGAGGTCAAACCATTGACCTGAGCACTAAAACATGCGAAGTAATTTCTTACTGAATTCACGCGAGCTTTCTATTGCACTTTGCAGATTTGCGCTAACACCCATATTTTCGGAGTTAGAGGGGGCCATCGATGGCCCCCGGTGGGGCGAAGGTGGCGCCGGACCCCGGTGGGGCGCGGGTTAATCGGCTGTTACTTTAGCGAGTACTAAGTTACCAGTCCCAGGCGTTTGAAAGTGACCCCACTGTTAATGAGACGTTCTCACGGATATTTCTGCAGTGATGCGGACTCAATGTGATCTGACAGCTGATCACTATCGACCGTCTCACCTTTATGGTTACGGCTATGGCCCGTGAAACGTGTTGTCATTACGTGTCGCATTTGGTTGACGCGTTGGGCCATATATCATCTCCATGGACGACACCTTTTGACGCCGGAGCGTGGCAGGGCAGGAATAAAAGCTGATTTGCGCCGAGAAACCACGGCGTAAAATTCGAGAAGTTCCGGTCAAACGCGTAAGTTTTCCACCCCAGAATACATGAGGGTTAAGATGCCGTCACCTCATATAAGGGGGGGTAAGGAATAAATATGTGGGGCGCCTCATAGATAAAGGGGGCAAAGTGCAAGTGTTAACTTTTTTTTTTGTTTGCATCGCTGACCTCGTGTTAACTGGTTTTAGGGGAGGCTTTTCAGACTCAGAAGGGCGTCTTTTGGGTTTTAGGGGCAAGGCTCACCCTTCACCCCCTTGAATCTGTCTCTGATTTCAGTTTGGGTTTATCATTTTTACGAGAATTTCGAGTTCTAAGGGATATGATTGCTGAGCAAGGTTTTTCCCGGGTGTTTTACTGAATGGTTGTCTCAGTTATGATAGTTACGTAAGATGGGGCTCACTTTGAAATCGTGGGTTACTCCCAACAGTGTTAGAAATTGATGAAAATGGTATTTGATTGAGGAATGGTGCTCGTGGAATGTGTTACAGAATTTTCAAGAATTGTCAAGAAAAATAAACATGTATAAACCGAGTTTATTTACTTGGTCTTTAAGAAAACGCGTAAAAAGTCCACAAGTTTCTTATGCTGCGTAAATTTTCTAGTATGGTGCACGGCAGAAAATTCATAATTGTATGAAAGCCCACTGCGTTAGAATTCGTGCCCTACCCAAGTATTATTTTCCCCTGGAGGGTGGTTGCCCTGGCTGGAGCTCGCTGGCCCTCGATGGTGTCAAATATGCTCCAAACCGGTTTCTCTCATTTTCTTCTTTTGATTGTGCAGAAACATGTCTTTTATTTGAAACATTGAAACTGTAGTGATCTAGATTTGAGGCACTTGTGAGCATATCATTGGAGACATTTCGATGTTGATAAAGGCCGGAAAGCCCGGAAACTCTTCTCTAACATGTCACCCTCTTTGACCTGCCATGACCTCAATATTGACCTGAGCTCAAAAGTGACCGAAGTACTTTCGTTATGAATTTGTTTGAGCTCTACACCATCGTTCGCGTTTTTCGCTATTTAGAATTTAGTGCCATTAGAGGTATTTTAACCGAAAATCATTAAAACGTCCATGATTTCTATGAAAAATGTATAATGAGCTCAATATTTCGATTATTAAAATGCTCCTCTAGGGTGAAAAATAAACCACTGCCTGTGGATGATGTCATGATCTGGCAACTACTACCATATTCAATAGGCTTCAAGGGTTTCAATTCGTTGATTACTTACCGTGACGTCAGCGCTGTCGTCACACCAACAGGTGACAACTGTGGCCGCCTGGCTGGGGTATATTTCATGTAGGATTTTAGCTTTTCTCCACGGAAATGTTTAGTTTCAAGACAAACGATATATTGAGTACTGGGTTTTCCGGCATGCTTTACAACTTGGCTCTCTCAGTTAAGTCATGTTATAAAGGTGCCACATTCCCTTAAATACGCGCGGTGAAAGTCCTGGAGGGTTGGCTCGCCCTCGAGGCCGGGACTATACCAGTTATTGCTCAGTCTGTCCAGTTCAGTACTGTCGCCACCCCCTGGATTTTACGCTTGTTACAGAAACTATTCTATTTCAAAACACTAAGCAAGGTCGTCTTCAGAATAAGGCGCAGATACGGCTCAATAAAGCAAAGATGAAAATGTGTGGCCGTCATGCTATGGACCTTTGATTAACAATTTTGACCCGGCTCAGATCCATGGAAGTTTGATACGTGCCATTGTAGTGTGACTTGGTTTTTATTTTATAGGCACTAGGAGATCGGATGAATCCCCCTTCTTCCCAGGCGTATTGCGTGTGAGGTCATAATAGCCTGTATGTTTTGACCGGTTTTGGACATCGGTAGATGATTGCAATAGTTAGTCCTCAGCTATTTATACACACTGGCCTGATTTTCCTCATACTGACGTGGTCAGAATCATCTTTTCTCTGCGGTTTTGCAGGCCCGCACAAACACTGTGACGTCGTGCGGAGAAATTTTGGTAAATATAAAACTTCTCATCGCCAGCCATAGACCTCAACATCATGTTTGTGTACTGTGATGATTTTTAGATTGACCAATCGCCAATTTTCCTTGCCCCTGCGCTAAGTAACAGAGTAACTCAGTGCTCTTTCAGGTATGAAATGATGTTTTGCGTCGAATCTTACGCTTTCAGTAAAGCCTGCACTATTCTAGATGCTAAAGGCCTTCGCACCGTCCATATATTGACTCACGTTTCAGCGTGAAAATTGTCCTGTGTAAAAGTAGAACTTCATGGAGTTTCAATAGCAATTTGAACAGGCACATTACTCTCTGAACTCTGGATAATACCCCACGTGCGTGCGCTCCAGCAACGGTTGAGTAATGACCTGTCAGCACGCAAACAGATCACTTAGCTGAATAGGAATGTAGTCTATCGACTTCGATAATTATTTGGGGTACTCCCACGCCTGAGATAACCCGTGGGCACATATGCCAGGTTACTATTTTGTTAAAACGAACCGTTCCACCATCACTCCCCGATCGAAGTGGTAATAACAAAAGCCATTGGCGTGGATGTGCGTCCAATCCGATGGCTAATCTGGCAATTTCCTTGGAAGACATAAAGTTGGACTCATGGTCCACAGTATGCGATACCTCATCAATATTGAAACCACTCGACTTCCTGTAAACAAGAGCGCCACCTCCTGTTCAAAACTGGGCGGGCACGGGCGTTGCCGATGGAGGTTTAGCTCATCGCTGACAGCGAAATATCCCTTGTATAACCAAACTAGCCTTATGTTTGTATTCCCTGTACAAACATACATACAACAAACATGCAACAAACATGATGTTCCTCCAACACTTTCCCTCATTTGGCCGAGATCAGAACATTTGTGATGAAAATTTGGGAGGGGGACACACGTCTTCGTCCACCTCCCACCCTTGATGCCCGCTGTCGACGCCCGTGCCTGTGCCGTTAAATTGGATGGTCAGGCGGTGTGGGCTATAGCCAATAAGGTGCGTGACTACCAGCTCAACCAGACGCCGTAATTGGGCGTTACGTCGGTGCAACCCGTTCCAGTCCTCGTCCCAACGTAGCTCCTCCCCCGCGGCCAGCGCGTCGTGTATTGAAAGGCTATTGGGTGCTGCTCGTTATGAAGCTAATCTGCCGCACCGCTGTGTTTGTCGAGTGGGCGGCGAATAGGGGGCCTGGGAACGGGGCCTGTTGATCCAGCTGGGTATTGGGCTGTTCCTTTACGCGACATGCTGTTGTGGCTTACCTGAGAGGTAAGCACTGTCGGGGTCCGGTGTACCGTCCATGCTGCCGGAATTGAGGCGGCCACCATGGGAGCGGTATTACCGTCATTGCGACGTGAAGGCCGCAAAGCCCATGACCTTTACTACAGTACCCGTGAACTTGCTTGGCAAATGTCGGCAATAGTCATTGCCATTGTCACGGCATTGTTCAGCTCCATGGACAATGGGAATGTACTTGTAACGGTAGTTTCATTTACCGTTTGATAGAACTTGAAGGCTCCGTGCAGTAGCAATAAGACAATAGGCTTGGTACTTAAACTCACCCATAGAGATGTTAGTAATTGGAAAACCATGACAATTTGAATATTCGTTAATTGTTCGTTGATATCGGGTCTTTTGGATATCAAGTCTGCAATACAAACCAGTGAGGTAGCATATTGGGTTATGTGGTTCACCAGACCGGATCGCATTCATCCATTGGCGGACGCAGGGGGGCATTCCGGCTATGCCCCCCACCAAAAGCGCCGGAGGGGGGCAAATGATCTTTTGCCCCCTCCACCCCCAAAGGCCGAATACATTTTTGAAAAAAGGTGTTTACACTAGGTCTGTCGAGCAAAAAATATTCGCTCCCGATTTTGACGGAATTTTGACGGAACCCCCACGATAAACATCATGATTGGACCTTACGTCATTGATACTTGTCCCCCACTGCAGGATTCCCAACTTAAGCATCATTCCAACACCTCTGTGTGGAAATGGGAGTATAAGAGAATTGTCTCAAACGTCATCTTTCACCGGCACCATGTATGTGTTAAGGACGGGAGTTCACTCGTCTAAGCGCTGCATCTATAATTTAGAATTACAAATCAGCTGTCATGTCCGTTGTACGCCCGGCTGACCCGTCATTAGCGCTGTGTAAGAATGCGCAGTATTTAGTGAGGTGTCTCTGCTATCCTGTGGTGGTGAACGGTCCTGGATGGGATATTTTTATAGTCGTATCCCTCACCAGCGTCATCGGGGCTTTAGTGTACCCAGTGCCGACGATGAAAAGGTTGATTAGGCGCCTAATTCTCAAACCTCCAGTGCTTCCTGGACAGCCTGTGCCGCGGATCTGTCCCCTAAGACGATACTTCCTATACAGCCTGTGTCCGTGGATGCTTTCTGTACAGCCTGTGTCCGTGGATGCTTTCTGTACAGCCTGTGTCCGTGGATGCTTTCTGGACAGCCTGTGTCCGCGGATCTGTCCCGTAAGACGATACTTTCTGTACAGCCTGTGTCCGTGGATGATTTCTGGACAGCCTGTGTCCGCGGATCTGTCCCGTAAGACGATACTTTCTGTACAGCCTGTGTCCGTGGATGATTTCTGGACAGCCTGTGTCCGCGGATCTGTCCCGTAAGACGATACTTTCTGTACAGCCTGTGTCCGTGGACGCTTTCTGGACAGCCTGTACCAGCGGCTTGCGTCTCGCCGGTCTCAGCCCTCTCTGTGTGTGCTCCCCAGCTGCGTACACCCCACCGGCTGATCCTCAGCGGGTCGCCGCTGCAGAACAACCTGCGCGAGCTCTGGTCCCTGCTCGACTTCGTGTTCCCCGGCAAGCTGGGCACCCTGCCCGTGTTCATGGCGCAGTTCGCTGTGCCCATCACACAGGGAGGCTACACCAACGCGTCCGACGCGCAGGTGAGTTGGAATGATTGCTGGGTAGTTTTGAAGCTGGTTTTGACATTGATTGCCGTGCCACAGTGGCCGGTCCTGCTTTGGCAGCCGAAACAAGTGGGGCTGGGATCTAGTTCCGTCGAAGTGTATTTGTGTGAGGCGTGAGAAGATGCATGATCAGCTGCCTGCCTTGAGTTGTGTTTGCAGTCAGGTCGACCGAGCGTGGTCCCAGAGACATTCTCAGTATTTTTTCGTCATAAACCAGTGTTGATTTTTCAGAAGCGTTGAAGAGGGGATCCGGCACCCCCACTGGGGAAGCGCATGCCTCACTATCCAGCATGTTTATCTCAAACGGACAGTTACGATCAGCTCGAACGAAGTAGCGCCGATGTTCCCGCTGGTTCCCTAAACATAGTCGGGGCAATAGTGTTGTATTAAACATTGGGCTGGTATTACTACTCCTGAGGGAGTCACAGTTTGACATAGTCTACAACCCCGTGAGAGCTGTTTAGATGTTTCACCCCCAGTGTATATGATCTCTTAACTAACCAGGATGGTACTGAAACTGATTTAAACCTTATAATAAAGGGTACATCTAGCCTTAGCCGCTGAGATGCCCTAAAACTCCAAGACCGTCCGGGAAGTGCACATAGTCCAATTACTCCTACTCATTGCACAGACTGCAGTCTTAGAATGAGAAGTACCCCTGAGATTTCACCATGAGTTTGTAATACGGCAAGCCTTGAGTGTGGAGCTCTTGTGCTTGCTAGGTCCAAATAAGCGATCAAGACTTGACCCAATCTGTTTGCCAATTTGAACCGTAGCATATCGACCGGAAGCTAGCATCGCATTTCGTTTTCAGTCCTTGTCTCAAAGAGAACATTAAAGGGAATGTGGCACCTTGGTTGAATCCTGGAATTTAGTATAATTAGGTGTGCTTTTAGCCGAAAATAATGAAACCACTCATGATTTCTCTAAAAAATGTACAATAAGCTCAATATTTTGATTTTCAGAATACTCCTCTAGGAAAAGAAATAAATATCTGCCTGTGGATGATGTCATGATCCGGCAACCACTACCATACTCGAAAAGCTTCAAGGGCTTCGATTGGCTGATGCCCATCGTGACGTCAGCATATGTCGTCACACCAACAGCCATGACAACTGTGGCCTGCTGCTAGGGGTACATGAGGGGTACATTGCAGGTAGGTTTTAGCTTTTTTCTACGGAAATCTCGAGTTCCAAGACAAATGATTTATGGAGTGCCGAGTTTTCCGACTTGCTTTACAACTTGGTTATCTCAGTTAAAATAACGTTGCGAAGGTGCCACATTCCCTTTAACGGTCTACCATGGAGCCCCTGAAATTGCCAGTCGTTGTTGTCAACTGGCGATGATGTACACGGCTTTAGCAGCTTTAGCAGTGGGCTATTTCGCCTCAGCCAAAACGAATCAGCGCTAATGTAAGTACTCAAGTTGGAACAGTTGATGACAGTGTGGCCGTTATGTTGGCGCGGCACCGGGCCTGATTCGGCTCGCCCTCTGTGACCTGCCCTCAGTGTGGTGAGCCACACCGGCACTGAAATCGCCCAGCGGGCGTGTAAGCTGTCTACACAGTTACAGAGCTGTGTAAACTCGTGCAGCTAGACGAGTAGGACTTGCTCTTTTAGTGTCCGAGTAGCTGACCGAACCGACCCCTGGCCTGAAATGACATTGATCTGCCCGTGACCGCCGGGTGGTAACGGCGTGCCGCCTTCTGACCTGTGACCTGGTCCGACCTTGCTGGCTGTGACAGCGTTCCGCACCGCACCTGCACTCGACCTGGTTTGACCTTCGACTGGACAGCGTTCCAGCACCGCACCTCGACCCCTGTGACCTGGTCCGACCTTGACTGGTCGTCACCAGCTGTGACAGAGTTCCAGCACCGTACCTTGTGACCTCCGTGACCTGATTGACCTTGGTCAATCAGGTCTGGCAGGTAGTGGCAATACTCAAGCAACGTACCATCTGACCTCTGTCACCTGATGTGACCTTGACCTGGCTGTGACAAGTGGTGACGGCATTCCAGCACCGTACCTGCTGACGTCCGTGACCTGATATGACCCTGATTGACCGTGACCGTCAGGTGGTGACGGCGTTCCGCTGCGCCAAGGTTCTGCGAGACACGATAGCGCCATACCTGCTGCGGAGGATGAAGGCAGATGTGCAGCAAACCCTGCAGCTGCCCGCCAAAAACGAACAGGTCGGCTGCCAAAAACGAACAGGTCGGCTGCCAAAAACGAACAGGTCAGCTGTCAAAAACGAAAGGTTCGCTGCCAAAAACGAACAGGTCGGCTGCCAAAAACGAACAGGTCGGCTGCCAAAAACGAACAGGTCGGCCGTCAGGCCGCCGACAGGATGATCTCTTTCCAGTGCGCCTGGACAGACGTGCGGAGGCAATCGTAAACGCAACAACGTACGGAACTAGGTCGTAATTGTAAAGTGTTTGGTTCCCATAGCCGGCTTTTGGGTTTTTTGTATTGATGGGTTCGGAGAACAGAAAAGGGCCCACGAAACCCTCGAACTTTTAAAACAGCACTATATTTTTATTATTTTGGCTGTTTTGTCTCCTCTCTTAAAGCCGCCTCAAATCTCGTTGCTTGAACCCACCGTTTTTGCTTCCATCTGGGAATAATATCCCAAAATACAGGCAAATTTGGTGGAAAACCTCACTGTAAAGTATTTATCCGTAAAATGCAGTAAAGATTCGATATCTCGGTGGAACTAGAAACGAAAATAAGAACTGACGAATAATCTGAAATGAAAACCGGATCCTGGATCTGAAGAAATCCGTTCGTGTGTGAAAAACGTAGTGTTTAGATCTAGATCAAAGAAATAATATATTCAAGTTCCTGGACATCCTTTAGCGAATTTACCCAAAAATTGGATTCGAAAAGCTGTCCTGATATCAGTGAGCTAACCGCGGGTCGTGCCGGGTGCTTCAGGTGCTGTTCTGTAAGCTGACGGACGAGCAGAAGGCGATGTACCAGGACTACATCAACTCGGATGAGCTGAAGAGGATCATGTCGGGTCGCCTCAGGGTACGCGGTTGTGAATTCAAGAGCTCACCGTGTGTTTGTGTAGTTGAGAGTGGGTAGTATGGATGACGGGAGATCAGAGCCAAGTACTGATTTAACAGTCAGAGCCGCATGACGAAATCCATGGAGCGAAGCGGATTGAGATTTCTCAAGAGGCTCTATTCCGGCCGCTCGGCCGATCTCGTGGTCTGTTGTTTCCAGGTAAAACGGAAAGGTAGGAACGCGTGAAGTCTGGTTTCGTCTGGCGAAATGTGGGCATCGAATACAAAAATCCCAGGTCTGGGCTTTCAAGTTTCTACCGAGTACAAGCCATTATCGTAATTACCGAAAACAGCGGTTACACTCGGCTCAACCTGATTGATCTGAGTTGATGAGATCGTTTTGCTGTTGGATGTGGAGTGTTAGTACTGATGGCCCAGTGTCCTTCAACCTGTTTTTGAGCATTTGATGCTCTTTGAACTGGTGTTTTCTGACAATTGTTGCGTGGTGAATGCTTAGCATGTTTTTGATTCAATGGGTTCGTGTGGTTTAACGGGAAGTTTTATGTCATCTTGATTGTAATGCTCATTTTATAACATAAATTTAAATGCCTATAGTATGTTCCAGTATGCTTATGTCACTGTTTCCCTGATGGTCATGCTGTGTGAATTGAGTGTTGCAGTTGCGTGTTGCCCTATTCTAGTATTGGTTTGCTTTTGTACAGCGTTCTATTTACCGTGGCAAAATCGATTAGCGTACCTAGTTGTTTTGCACAGACTGCCAGTGAACAGGTATTTCCTTTGCATATTCTTGGTTGACAGATACATGAGCAGTACTGGGCCGACTTCGGCTTGAACGGCCGCTTTTCCTACACAGCCCTCAATGGAAATAGCGTTTCTCCCATTACTGATTTTAAAGCTGGGAACTCTCTGCCCAGGTTTTTGTGGGTTTGGTGGCGCTCCGAAAGATCTGCAACCACCCTGACCTGTTCAGTGGCACCCCGCCGGACACAGGGGGCGTGCCTGGTCGGACAGATGCCGAGGACGAGGTACGGAGAGAGAGAGAGGAGAGGGAGAGAGAGCGTGAGAGAGAGAGAGAGAGAGACGACAAACGCAAAAACAACACACAAAAAAAACAAAACAAAACAACCACAACACAAAAACCAACAACACACAAACAAACAACAAACAACACACAAACACACCCAAAAAAAAAAAAAGAAGAGAGAGAGAGAGAGAGAGAGAGAGAGAGAGAGAGAGAGAGAGAGAGAGAGAGAGATTGTGAGAGGGGAGGAGGAAAACCAGTAAAATGGTAAAACATGTAATATTACTTTTAATTCACGTCTATTTTTGTTTTCTTAGAGTCCCAAGGATTTATGAAGTTTGGCGGTGTTTCAGTTTTTTTTATTTTATTTGTCCATGGACGATAATTTTCTGTCGTAAAGCATTGTGCCTTTGGCGCTCCGTGGCTCTGTGTTGCCGTTCGGATGACCTCCACGCCGTTGGTGACCGTCTCCTCCTGTGGACAGGACGAGGTCCAGGAGCCGGGTCAGTTCGGCTACTGGCGCCGCAGCGGCAAACTGCTGGTGCTATCCGCCCTGCTGAGGATCTGGCACCGCCAGCAACAGAAGGTGCTCCTCTTCACGCAGAGTCGACAGGTAAGTGCTACTCTTCGCGCAGAGTCGACAGGTAAGGAACGAGTTTCTACTCTTCCTGCAGAGTCGCCAGGTAAGTAAGGAGATCCTAATCCTCACGCTCCGTCGACAGGTAAGGCAGGAGATGCTACTCCTCACGCAGAGTCGCCAGGTAAGGTGCTTCTTTGCACGCAGAAACAGTTTCGGAGTATGTATGCGTAGTTATGTCAGCGAGATTACACAGAGTCACCAGGGAAAGGAGAAAGTTCCCGTGCAGAAATTGTTTCTCCACACGAAGTTGTTGAAGAAGGGGAGAAGGAGCTCCTTTGGAAATTGCTTCTCTTCACACAGAATCGCGAAGTAGGGTTGGAGCTCGTCGCTGCAAGTCGTTGCGCGGGTTGCAAGAGCTAACTCCAGAATGATGTGGCTAATGTCCCCTGGCCTCGGCAGTGAGTGTATGAGATTGTCTGTCACTTCAGATGCTGACGGTGCTGGAGGCGCTGGTGTCCGCCTGTGGCTACAGCTACCTGAAGATGGACGGCACCACGGCGGTGGGGGGCCGCCAGAGACTGATCCACCGCTTCAACAGCGAGCCGGACCTGTTCGTGTTCCTGCTGACCACCAGGGTGGGCGGCCTGGGCGTCAACCTCACCGGTGAGCTGGTCAATACGGTACACTGACACAGTGTCGGGAAATTCGAAATTTCAAATGGTAATCGGACCTTGGTCAGATTTTTTTGGCCTTACCAGCAGGCCATTTTGGTCTTTGTAGAAAACTGAATTGAGAACTAGACAGTTTTTTATTTGATAAACAGGAGTGAAGAAACATAAGCAGGATATCCTAAAGAAACTGTAGTACATGCGGCTTGATGAGAATTTGACTGAAGAATGCATGTTAACAATTTTTAGCATTTGATAATAGTGGTGGATTTAGAGCCCTTTTGATTTACGCTCTCACCTTTGCACGAAAACAATTTCAGGACCTGCACATAATGTTCGGCAAGGAATCCACTGTCAGAGAGGCACAAATGGCCTTAGCAGTTAATGTGGCCTAAAATCCCAATCCGCTGCCAGAGAGATTCCAGATTGTTATGCAGCTTAGTTTTTGTAAACGAGCTGTCTGTCTGCAAAAGTCACTTACTTGTACGACGTTACCAACGAAAGGCCGTGCAACAGTTCGACGGCTCCCAAACAGCTAATTACGTGTTGTGGGCTGAAGAGCTGGGCTCACTCTACATCATGTCCTTTTGGAATTAGAGATGAGGCTGCTTGGGACTAGATGGCCTGATAAGTCTCTGAGCGGTGGTGGGGGAGGGGGACTTGGGGTGAGTGGGAGCTTACAACTGGAACGGTTGAATACTGCCAACTTTATTCATCCACTGGCTATTTTTTTTGAAATTGCAGGCCGGACAATCCTCGCAGTTTTTACCCTGTCGGAGATATATTTTTGTAGTGCTGTTCGCTGCCTGGTATTCTCTTTTTTGAAAATTTTTGAACATTTATCGGGTGTTTCCAGATAGACGGACTGGAGTTTTTGGTTTTTCTGTTGGCGAATGCGTCCCGAGTTGTGCAGTTTATTTACAGGCTAAGCAATGCGGGTAGTCAGAACTCTCCTAGGCCATCTCTGCATGGGGAAAGGGGAAGTGATCTCGGAGATCCCTCGAACAACAGGAACTGCCTACCGGCGGCGGAGCGTACGTTTGAGCTCTGGGGTGGGACGGGGAGAGGAAACCGGACGTCGGCATGGGGGCGATGGTGACTCCTTATGGTGAGACAGCCACAGACCGGACCGCTGAACCTGAACAGCGACAGGTCCGACTCGCGTATGGCGAGAGAGCTCAGCTGACGCGCGGATGGGGCAGGGGGTTCCCTCCAGTTTTAGAGGCATGGTAGTATCTGAAAGGGCGGCTGATGTACATTTAGCTATATGCTATTTAGTCAATCATATTTTTGTTTCATATGGCGAACGATTGGTTTTCTCACAACTTGAGGTTATAGCTTAGCTACTATCCTGCCGTGCCTCGACTGACTTATACCACAATGCCGAACTTATTCTTTTGCTCTGTCGGGTACTTGTCCTTGGATGCAAATCAGACCAGCTATGCCAGACATTCAACCACCCCTTCTTTGAAGTATTTCTGCCACTCACTGATTGCTGATACATGACAACGGGTTTACCACAATATACTGTTGTTCGACAGGCGCCAATAGGGTGGTGATATACGACCCGGACTGGAACCCTTCTACCGACCAGCAGGCCCGGGAGAGGGCCTGGCGCATCGGACAGGAGCGTCAGGTCACCATCTACAGGTGAGAGAGAGAGAGAGAGAGAGAGAGAGAGAGAGAGAGAGAGAGAGAGAGAGAGAGAGAGAGAGAGAGAGAGAGGAGAGACTAAGCCAGCCCTGCAAACGCGACGACTGCAAAAGGTGACCAAAGAGGAAATGGAAATGCGAGGCTAGCACTCCTGCACATAAATATTTTCAGTGTCTAGTTAATTTTGCCCCAGCTCCTATTTTGATATGACCTGCACTGTTTACGGTCTTCAGCAGTCATTATAGCAGACGTGTGCACGGTTCTGTTCCAGGCTCCTGACGGCAGGCACCATCGAGGAGAAAATCTACCACCGGCAGATATTCAAACAGTTCCTCACCAACCGCGTGCTGAAGGACCCCAAACAGCAGCGGTCAGTCCGTGACGTGAATGTCTGTGTTTTCCCAGTGACGAGGTATTCATGTAACATCCCGTGATGTGACGTCATCTGGCTGATGTGGTAAAATGTCACTATGTGCGTTGTCTGGGGTGATTACAGGATTCAGTCTGTCTCCCGCAGTGACTTTGGTTTAAAAGACAGTATCGATGGTGGCTGGATATTCCAGGCTGCGCGTCTGTATGTTCTCCATTTGCATCGATAAGCGGCGGATCCTAGATGTTGTCTGTTTCGTCTCTCAGAGCTGCATATACAGATGCGCGTTGAGTCTAGGCATTTAGAGCCTACGTTTTCTTTGTACTAGGATCCGCTGAGACGATAGGTACTCTGTGTTGCTGAGGCGTGGTTGTGCATTTATTTAGAATAGAACCGGAACGGTGTAACAAAAGCCTGTTAAAGTTTACCATCACTCCGGGAATGTATTGAGGGACGCCGAACTCCTTCCATGCTGAGCTGCTCTGCGGCTGTCGGTCGGCAGGTTCTTCAAGACGACGGACCTGCACGACCTGTTCACGCTGACCGACCCTGACGCAGAGGAGGACGCAGCCGGGGCGGACGGGGCCCGGCAGACGGAGACGGCCGAGATCTTCAGCGGCAGCCAGGTACCGCCACCTGCTGCTGGACGTGTCTGCGTTCGCGGGATGTGTGGATCACGTGTATTAGTGTTTGTTTTGTAGACATGTTGATTTCGTACTGTTTGAATTCCGGGATCGACGGGATCGATCCCCATGACAGCTCAAGTGAAGATTATAGAACGTCGTTTGTGAATGTTTGTTTTGAAAATTTTGAATGGAACTATTCGCATTCATTGAAATTGATATTTCTGATCGTGTTTGATATTTAATATAAGACTCCGCTTGTGTCAGAATTCAGTACATTTCTGAAATGTCTTAAGAAGCGTGGCTAGAAGATAGGAGGCGCCCTTTCCTTTCATGCTTTACTAAACACTGGTTGATATCTTGGTTACCAGATGGCACGGTGCGTTTTAGGTCAGCGCTGCAGCTCTGGAGAGACGGCGGCAACAACGCAAGCTGAAGCAACAGAAAGCCAAAGAAGAGAGACGCCGAGGCGGAGGAGAGAGCTCGGAAGGAGCAGAAGCGGAGAGAAAAAAGAAGAAAGAGGAAGCGGAGAAAAGGAGGCTGAAATTGCTGGAACAGGCCAAGCGACTAAACAAAAGGTTCTTCAAACAGGAAGTGCCTGGCGATGTGGTAAATCCCGCCGTGGATTCAGAACCCGCAGTAGAGAATGGCGTGATCGATGATACATTACTGGAGTCAAACCGTGATCAGGTAGATACTCCGCAGGCTCAGGAGAAAACGACGACTTCAGAGCAGAACGATATCGCTCAGGATCAGTTGGTGGATCAGGACGGAACATCAACTAAGTGTGTTGTCCCCAGCGGGGAAGAACTGATAGCTGTTCAGAGGAGAAAAGAAACGTCAAGGCATGATGGTGTGGTAGATGATGATAAGATTGGTGAAAAGGCTGCCTCGGAAGATGCTGAAGAAGTGGTCGAACTGGAGGAGGGTGAAATTGGTGACGATTCGGATGAAATCTCGAAAGAGGAAGCTCCTGGGGAAATGGGCATGAGCCAGGAGAAGGTGGATAGTGGTGAGAATGGCATCGCCGAGTGGAGCGGCCGCAACAGTCCTGCAGCAAGGGATACGCTTCATGGAGATGGCTCCTCCATGGCGGCCTCAGAGGAGTCCCCCTCCAACAGCAACCAGTCTTGTACATCTGCTCCCGCTTCTGGTGGACGTGCAGGATCTGATTCTAACCTCACTTCTGCGCCTTCTTCGTCTCAAACGCGAACTCGGTCGGACGATATGAAGGACAGACTGGAGAGGAAGAAGCAGAGTAGGAGGCGGCGGCATAGGCGGAGGGTGGAGGGGTTGGACGTGGTGGAGGGTCTGGTGGACTCGGAGGTGTACCGCCCGCCGCAGCCCGAGGAAGCGACTGACAGCCAGAAGCAGGTGAGTTGTGGAGGAGAGACAGGGGTTGCGATGGTGTTTTCAGTATGTGTCTACGTAAAATACGTGAGGTAACATGACACCTCTGGTATCTTTTTCAAGTGACTCCAATTTTTATTTGGTACTTTTATCTGTATATTTTTAAGTGTCGTGATTGCTACGGGAGTATGGGCTTTGACCAAACTCTCTTTTTATGGAGGTCGACCCGGAAACATACCAGCCTTAGAACGTTTTAGTTCAAATGGCTATCGGACCATTTTAAAATATTTTTAGACTGTCCTCGACCCTGCAGTTGTAAAAGTCGTTGGGGCAAATAGGCGGTATCCTTGAATGATAGATCAGTGTCAGACTTCGAAATCCACAATAACTGCATTGCTCTGCATCAATCAATGACACAAGTTGGCACCAAATATCTTCTCCTATCGCGATATGAAATGCGTTGAAGTCACGGGCTGCTCCATTACCTCAATTTTTTCAGGACGATTACGTGCTGGCTCGCCTGTTCAAGAAGTCAGGCATTCACTCGGCTGTGCGTCATGACGTCATCGAGGGCCACGGGACACCGGACAGCGCCATCTTGGAAGCGGAGGCCACTCAGGTTCGAAACACTCCGACGCTGGGACAGTGTCTCCGTAGAAGCTTAGTTTGTGTATCGTAAACACTGACCAGTGTGTGAATCTAGTCGTGGGGCCCCGTGTCATTTCACTCAAACCTTTGCATCGTGTTCAGAGACTTGGAAAGGTATATTAATGGATGTAATATGAATCTGGGAGTCAGCATGCTCCTGAATCCGAACAATGCAGATGAAAGACGTGTCCCAGGCCGCAGACGGGACACCTCGCGTTCCTAACCGTGTCAACAACGCTGACTGCTGCTGCCCTCTGTGCTGGATGGTAGCTGCGGCCTGTAACGCTAGTCCATATTTTAGCTAACAGGTGGCAGGGTTATCTGACTCTAGTACTCGGTGTCGTCGACAGGTGGCACGGGAGGCGGTGGCGGCGTTACGCGCCAGCCGGCGAGAGGTGCGCGCGGGAGAGATGGGCGTCCCGACGTGGACTGGACAGAGTGGTCGGGCAGGGAGACCAGGAGCCAGGTGAGGCATAGGCCCTCCCTGCTGGGGTCGGGAGTGGCTACATTATCGGCTCTCATTATTAAAGGGCGTGAGGAAGCATCGCCGGGTAGTTATTACTTGTCCCTGCGTCCGCATGAGGTCACACCTGTTCCGCGTTGATGCCCTGTCGCGTATTTGTAACGATAGGGCTTATTTAATACAGTAGTCCGCACTGAGCGCGCCCGGGCCACGAGTAGATTCAAGGTAGAATACAATCGTGTGACGAGTATTCTACCTGCTCGCTACGACGCCGAACCGAGGTCAAGTCCGGGGAAATTGCCCGAACGCTCGTAACCGTTCAAAGATGGGAAAACATGTTTACTTCACTCAGTGGAAGCTAGTTTGTGTTTTACAGTGTGATGTTTTTTATAGAAAAAATTACTTCATTTGGCCCGATAGTGCACGAACCCCCAAAATATGTCAGAAATGCTTATTTTCATATTGTTTTTAGGGCTTTGGGGGACTGATTCTGCAAGTAATGAGATTTGAATTAGGAGTTCTGGATTTTCTGTACTTTTCCATGGGCCTTTTTACTGGGCTTATGTTTAAAAAAGAGGACGTCCCTGCAGTAACTACCCCGAGTGCAGTTGGAGAAAAGACACGGACTCCACAGTTAGTCATTCACGGCCGTATTGTCCGCTTAAACCACTAAACAAACGTCGAACACCGTACACCCTTAAGCAGCTGCGGAGACAGTTTTTATTTTCTGAAGAAAAAATATATCCGAAGAAATTGAAAGAAAAATACACATAGTATATATTTTTGTAGTCAGTATGTTTCTTGCAACTCGTTAACAATACCAATGTTGGTGTTGACGAGCTGATTCCACCTTAGGCCTCGGTTCGGTCAGAAGAAAAACCCTCTGCTCACTTCAACAACCACCGCACCCAAAGCGTCACCAGCACCCACCACCCCGGCGACAACTCCCAAGAAGACGCCACCAGCGCTGCCCACCCTGTTCGCACCCGACGCCTCGCTAACCACGCGCAAGTCGCGCGCCGACCCCAGGCCCCGCGGGCCTCCCACTGGCTCCATGCTGCGCGCCGTGTTGACCGAGAGAACTACAGCTTCTGCGGCGGCGGTGGCGCCCCCTGCCTCTGTCAATATTTTCGGCGGAGCAGCAGCACTAGGCCTGGCGCCTTCCAGCTCGGGGAAGTCAGACGACTCAGCGCTGTCTTCGGGAGAGCTGCTGCAGAGAATCCGACGGCGGGCCGACCGCGGAGATGACGCTCCAGCCGAGGTGTCGCCTGAACATGCCGACCTTTTGGCGGACATCCGCAACTTCGTGGCTTTTCAGAGCGATAACAACGGCAGGGCCAGTACCAAGGAGCTGTTGGCCAGGTTTAAGGCGAGGCTTCCGCCGGAGCAGACGCCGCTGTTCAAGGCGTTGTTGAACGAGATCTGTGAGTTTGAGAGAGGTGGTGATCGGGTAGGATGGTGGGTGCTCAGAGAGGAGCTGCGGTGATGATCGGTGATCTGTTTGACTTTTGGTGAAGAGCGTGTTGCTCTTTATGATGCAGTATCGATTGGCTGGGTAGACGAAATGTGATCAAGTTATAAGTTTTCATTTGATAGGATAATGGTGCTCAGTGTCTCAGAGGACCAGGATAGGACACAGCTGTGCTGTTTTTTTTACTTGTTTTTATTACGTTTAACTGAAATAAGCGGCATTTAGAATGATCCGGATGTATATCGAGTTGATCCTAGATTGTTACTGGTGGAACCAGCTTCCTAAGTGCTATGTTCTGTAAACGTCTATCGTGTAGCTGTAGAGCATTCCTATTTCGACCAAAGTGATGCTATTTTTACGCACCTTGTTATGCGCATTGCCGGTTCAATGTGTAGATATCGGCGACGAAATACATTGAAAACCATTGATTTGAATGGATCGGCGGTTCTCCGAAAATGGCAAGACTAAAAGGTCAGAAGTGGTGATTAAGCTAATATAAAACGCTGAACGTAACAGCACACTTTATGAATTTATGTCGTCTAACATAAGGCAGATACCAAAGTGCTTCATCACATACGATTTCATCCGTTCTGACTCGCATGGCTCTCGACGCAGGTACATCACCAAACGCCAGCATCCGTCACTGAGTATCATTGTGCATGGTTGCGAGAGTATTATCGATCTCATGGTCTCATGCAGCACAGCCGTTTCCAAGCCCACTTTGAGTCGACAATAGATACTAGCTCAATATTTATTTATTTATACATAGACAATTACATGTCTGAGATGGGGTGTGTGTTATGTACATCTTCAACGGGCATCTGACCGACAGTATGGAGGAGCGAAAGGATAAGCACGACATTTCTTTAACTTAAGCTCTTTGATTCTCGCCATTGTAAAAGCAAGTACCTATTGAATAAGATTATCATGAACATACGTGTTACAATGATCTACTTTTCGCGTTTGCGAGTCTGCGCAGCCAGGGTGAGAACCCTACGCACTTCAGCCTACCTCGCGCTTTAAGCCATGTGCGGCATATGTTCAGAAGGTGCGCGCTCAGGAGCCGCCAACATTTTGACACATCCTATATCTTTGTTGCACTTCCTTGTCTCAACTACATTATCTGGAGGTTCTTCGTCGTCCTTGACGAACAGCGTTTCAATCTGTGCCAGCGTTAGCTGTTTTGTCTCTGGCACGAACATCAGCTCAAAAATAAAGAACGCCGCCATAACGCTACCGTAAAACAGAAACAGTCCGGTCTCACCAGCCACGGCCAGGATCTTAGGTAAGGTGAAGATGCTAGCGTAAGAGAAGAAGCTGTAAGAAGCTGGCACTAAACAGCCTCCAAACTGCCGTATTTCGATAGGAAAGATCTCTCCCTGCAAACACCAGGGCACACATCCAACCCCTATGGCGTAGGTGCAGCTTGAGGCCAGTATAATAACGATTGGAAGAATAGGAAACGTCTGAAGGGCAGGCACCTGGTAGTAGGCAGCGAGAGCAGCGTACAAAATGACCATTCCTCCAGAGGACGCCAACAGTAGAACTCTGCGGCCAAAACGGTCCACTAGAAACACGGACAGTATGGTACCTAGAACTCGGAAGCCGGTAAAAAGAACGGCGGAGAGCGAGGCATCTATATTCATTCCCGCATTTTGGAAAAATACCAGGGAGTGGTTGATGATGGCTGTGTTACCACAAAATGCACTGCAAAGGAATGTCGTGAGAACTATAGCAAGTGGTTGGAGGTTCTTTCGCTCGGTGAATGTCTTTAGTGTCACAAAGAAGCTTTTATCAGAGTTTTGGGGGGAGAAATGTATCGCATCCTCCTGCATATCCAGGTCAAAGTAACGGGCTGAAAGGCGCGCCTCAGCAAGCTTCCCCCTCCGGAGCAACCAGACAGGGTCGGAGGGTAGTATATACAGAAGAATAACGGATGGGATTATCACAGATGCCCCACAAATCACTACCATCCACCACCACGACACAAAGTCACTGAGCAAGATGGCGCCGATTATTTCTGTGACGACTATAACGTCCACCAGGACGGAGAACGCGCCGCGGTAGCGTGGAGAAGAGGTGCTGCTTACGTACCCCATGCACGTGCTCAGAGGCAGACCGGCTATAATGCTGAGCAGGAGTCGACCCACGAATAGCGCGGGGAAATTGGTGGCGAAGAAAATGATGCCCGACGCCAGAGCGTAGGGCACGAGCGTGATGCTGATGATGTTGCGAGCACCCAGTCTGTGGCAAAGACAAGGCGTGTCGGAAGCAAAGCTGCAGGCTGACATGCATTTTTTGTCGAGTACTGTGACAGAACAAAGATATCGGGAATGCACGACCAGTCTATCAAAAACTTGACGGAATTTTCTTTCAGTTTGAAAATGTGTTAACATCTGAAGATGTAAGTTCAGATAGAGAGAGAGAGAGAGAGAGAGAGAGAGAGAGAGAGAGAGAGAGAGATAGAGATAGAGATAGAGACAGAGAGACAGAGAGAGAGAGAGAGAGAGAGAGAGAGAGAGAGAGAGAGAGAGAGCATCAAGACACTTCCCTCTGGTGTTGAGTCTCCCATGGGACTTGACTTGCGATGGCAGGCAAGCCCATCCGCAGCCCGCCCTCTTTGATACGAGCCCTGTTTAATTCCCAATCAGGCCTACATCACAAAACTGTAAACTTCACGCAAACATTCACACTTCTCACTTACCGTTCAGTGAGGTGGGCTCCTAGCAAGCACCCGATACCAGAGCCAATGAAGATCACTGATACGACCCACGTCTGCTGTGCTGGCGTCAGACCCAAACCGCCAACATTATGCTGAAGCTGTAGACCCGCCGCTGCGTTCCAAGCACCTAGGTGAGAAAAATAGGCCATGCTCCGGGAGGCTAGGAGGGTCGCCAGAAGCTGGCGCAGAAAATTTCCTTGTCTGCCCTCAGCTTCTTGTTTCTTGCTGGTGCTCATTGTGCTTGCAAGAGGTGGGTGCTGGTTGATGGAGCGCAAATGCCGTTTCGCTTCAGATGTATAATTTCTTTTAATATGTTGGACGGTGTTTGGAGCTTTAAACAACTTTGCTCACGAGGTACAACTTTGCAAGTGTACCAATATATGATGTTGTATCCAGGTGTTGTACCCAGATGATGGTGCGAGATATTCGTTTTCATCAACTGGAAAAACCTGCCGAAAAAGACTTTATAAATGCCCGTTGATTCTAAGCTCTGGTCCAGGTAGATCAAAAGTCCAAGTCTTCTCCAAAACAACACAAGTGTTCCAACTCGTGTCGGTGAAGCGTTGGTAGCGTTTTCGAAGACAGTATGTTCAAAATTTATCTTTCCACCCTCTCCTGCCCGGTCATCGAAAGTTGGGATCCGTCCCCCCACCCCGAGCACAATCCAGGAGCGATGTCCTGGGCCCAGTTTAGGCTGGATCCGGCCCAGTCTTACAAATCAGGTTTGCGTGAAAAAACATACCAAAAAAACATAATGACCTGACCTAAAGTCAGGTCAAGGTAACCAACTGACTTAACATAGTCAATATGCATATCAATCGACTTGCAATGATAATTCCAACGTAATGGCATCAAAAGGAAAGTTCTATCAGTGTGCCCTGAGAAATTATTGACCCAACTCTGAAAATCTGCGTAAGTAGTCCCGGATTACCTCTCGGGGGTGAGAGGTACAACGTTGCAACATGGCCCTGGAGAGGGGCCTAAGATACTACAATCTGCAGAATAGAAGGGTGTTCTAAGTCGTATATACATAGAAAGAGCCATTTTTCGACAAATTCCCGTTTTACCCATTAATTTTCAATGTAGAGGTAGACCCGTGCGTGACCCCAAATCATCGATATAAAAATTCTGCTCCCACAACTTTTGGTACTCGGTGATATAAATAGCGGCTCAATGGATTAAACCTGCTTTCACTGGTGTTACGTGAAGCATATTTTGAGGTGAGGTCACTTAATGTGGCCTGGTAGCCTATCCCGAGACGACCCAAGCGTTATATTTTGAGAAAAGTTTCAGAATTGAGCAGTGATAAGTCGTTTCAAGTTTGACGGCGCTTCACGCTGTCGTTTTATGGTGCTGCCGAAAAAAACCCGATGGGGTGTCCATACAACCCGCTCCCCCCCCACTGCGAGGGTAAGGGCTGCGTTGTCATTCACGGCCTCGGTGCGGGTAGTTGCATTACTTTTACTTTACCGAGCCTTTTTTATTTACCCGCATGTGAGCCAGCAAAGCTGATTATCATTCGATATACTACGGTAAGATGATTACAAGAACGTATGTTTACATCCAAGAAATCCCCCCAACCCCCAATGAATACGATAAGTTTGAATATTCTGCAATGCTTTCCGACGTTGGGGAAAACACCTTCAACGCACTGCATCATACCTAGCACGCCTTGTGTTTGATTATTAAGGGCAATTTCTATTGAAACTTTCTCCTTCCTCTGTAGACCCGTAATTTAGCTCAGAGACCGTATTTTTCTTCTTCATATATCTGTGTTCCACAGGAGAAATCATGTTTGAAGCATTCCCAAAACGAAGTGCCGTTTTTGTTCCTGTAGAAAAATTTAAATTCGTAGCCTAGCCTTTTCAGCGTGAGTGGGCCGCCACCCCGCCACAAAATTGAAACTAAACTTTGCGAAAATAACCTCACTAAATAACAAATAACGACTAGATGGAAGAAAGCGAATTCCCACAGTACCCCTATCATGCCTTCTTTGACCTATCGTGACTATTATCAGCCTGAGGGAAACATGCGTTAAATGACTTTAATTCCTTTGCCCTAAATCTTTTCAATAGTCGTGAAACTTTTCCCTGTCGGTGTAGAATTTAGAGTTAGATTGAGGGGTTTGCCGCAGTACGATGAGTTAGTAATTACTGCAAGAGGAGACCCGCACCCGGACCTACACCCCACTGCACTGACAGAGTGTTTGTCTCTCCCATCTTGTCTTATTGGTAAAACTCGTAATGTAATCACGAAACTGTTGGCCATTGGGTGCGGCGTCACGCGCAATCCTTGTGTACCTGGCAGTGTCTTCCCAGAGCGGCACAAAAAAACCTGCTGAATTAAGGAAATAAGGTGACGCTTTTCGTGGCTCACGCCCCACGCAAAGTTGTTAATTTATTTATTCGTTGCTACCTCGTCCTGTGTGTTGGTTTTGAATCCCGCTGTGATTGGCGCTAAATCTTCGAACTGGAGAAATGGAAAGATCAAAGAGGTTTTGTTGCCATTAACCCTCGCTCTTATTCTAGTTTTCGCCACCGTCCCCACATACAGAGGGAGTGTTGTGACCCCTTCGTGAATGGCCCTTAATTTATGTAGAGTTTCGCGGCAACAGCTGACATATTGTTCTTCGCGAGAGCTTATGATTGGTGCTAATTTATATGGCCTTAGGTCATCTGGTCACCTTCCAGTCTAGGTCAGAGACCTCGTTTTCGCCTTTCATGGCCCACTTCGCCGCTCTGGCTGCTATTGACTTGGATTTTGGGAATCGAACCACATTAACACGCGCATTGACGGGGGTCTGAGGCACCCTCGCTTTGAAACGGGGGCGACCCATCCCCCCTAAGAAATCGAGAACCACGCTAGATAGCGTAAAATAGTTAACGGTGTTGGTTAGCCCATCTATTTCTCTATCGAAAATATTTGAGCCTTTTTCAGGTCACATTTACGGTCACTGGAGGTCAAAACATGCCGTCATAGGGATACCATGTAAATGAAGGTTTTCGGTCATTACATCTAAACCAGTAGAATAGAGCAAAACAATTTAGGTCATTGGAATCCTCGCAGCAAGCCGAATCCAATTATATTTAGTATGACATTGCCAGGTCAAATCTGGTCAAACTTCATATCAATAGAACCGAAAAGACCAGGCAAATATAGTGCACTTAAAATAAACGATCTATCACCACCCATGTCTAAGTCATTCAGTTAAAACCATTTTTTCACATGTATTTCCAATGGAGAGGTCATGACTCGTACCTGACCTTAGGTCATCGATGTCAAAGATACCGGAACAGATTTTAGAGAACTCGGTGGGCCCATTATGTGATATAAGTTTCAATCTGATAAGTTCACCCTGTTCTGACTTATGCTATCTCAAACTTTTTTTAGTTCATCTCACTTGACCTGTACTCGTGACCTGACCTGAGATGACCTAAACTTATAATTTTGAGAGAAAAAAACGTAGAAATGATCAGAGAAAAGGCATGCCAAGTACAGTGGCGCTACCCGCCGCTGTTCTTATGCTATCTCCAAAAAATGGAGGGGGTGGCTACCCGCCCCCCGTCAATGAGCGTGTTAATATAGTCACCAAAGTGATCAGGAGATATATACTCTTAGATTTATATGCTATACACTTATGTGATCCAGCCGCGAAACGCGTGGGGTGTTGTCAAAGGTGTGATGGGTAAAATTCAAGCTTACCCAATATGTCTAGTTTACTCTTGTCGGGGGAAAGTTTTGGACGCGGAATTCGAATTCAGCACCAAAAGCAGCACTATCTATGTTTTACTCTCTTAAATAAAAATATATATATATATATATATATATATATATTCATTAATAAAGGCGATGAACTTCGTGAACTTAACCACAGGCGGCGGAACTATGACGGTATCGGGCCACCGTGTCCCCCAAGCCCCCTTAAATGATAAATTTTAACACCAACTCTATGGCGTTGACTGGAAAGAAATGTGTCGGAAAATCCGTGGCAGTGGTGGATCCCAGGGAGGGGGCTAGGGGGCTCAAGCCCCCACCCCCTCCCAAATGTCCGAACCCGTATAGGTCATACACTGGCGAGGGGGCTGCCCGAGGTACTGGCGGGTTAGGCTCGAGCCCCTTAGCCCCCTCCCCCAATGAATTCCTGGATCCGCCACTGGTCCATGGTGCCCCCCCTAAAACTGGTCCCCTCGCCGCTACTGACCTCAACTAAAAGTACGCTTCCGACAAGAAACAAATGTTAACCCTCGCACCGGTGGGGGGTGTTCGAACACCGTCTCAGGTTTTCTGGCGGCACCGGAAAACGGCGGCCCGTGCTTTGCACACCTTGGCCGTGATCAATTCTGCAACTTTTCCCAAAATTTCAAGGTCAGACCATCTCAGATCATGTCACCAGTGCAGGTCAAGTTACCTCACCTCCAAAAAAGCCTAAGATAGAATAAGTAACAACAGGTATTTGAATTAAGTATAAGTAATTGAAGTAATTGAAGTATTATATTAAGTAATATCACATTAAGTAGATATTAAGTAATAAGTAATTGAACCTCATATCACATAATAGGCTCACCGAGTAGGTACTACAAAGTATGTTCCGGGCTTTCTTATATCGATGGGCTAGGGTCAGACTTCCCAGTGGAAATGCATGGGGAGAACGGGAATCGGGCAAAATGGTTCTATTTCTGTAGATACAGCTTAAAATGGCTACATATTCTCCAAATCGTAGTATCGTAGCCCCATTTTCTAGGTGCATGTTACAAGCTTTGGCTTGTGACCTCTGAGAAGTTATCTGGGGCTATGCTTAAGCAGTTTTTCAGACTTGGGTGAATAACTTTGCAGGAAATGATAATATAGTTATTTTGATACCATTACATTTGGATTAGTATTGTGAGTCGGTTGATATGCATATTGACTATGCTAGGTCAGGTGGTGACCTTGACCTGAACTTAGGTCAGGCCATTTTAATGTTTTGACCTAGTGTAGTCTTAGCATACATTATCTGACTCACCGTAACGAGAGGAAGCGAATGGTACCGAAAAATGATTCTAACTCAACTTTTTCAGACGCTCGAGTCCAGAAACTCTTCTCTAATGTTGTTGACTCTAAATGTTGCCTCTAATGTTGGCCTGAGCCAAAAAGGGAAACATAGTTTTTTCAGAATTTTTTATTAGCTACCTGCCAATGTTCGAGTTTTCTCGCTAGCCCGCATAGGGGCTGAGTTCGAGGGGGGTGTCAAAACAACCCCGCCCCACCAGAGCGAAGGTGACTCGGAGGCCCACCAGGACGGGTGTTGTGACCTTCGTTGGGGCTGGAACCAACTGCGGTGCTTTGGCTTGCTGTGCTCGGCGGAGTCGTGGGTTGTACCCTTGCTGGTGGCACCGATGAGGAGGGTCGACACACCTCAGCCCTGTCATGCCTGCGGTGCGTCCGTGGCCCCTGTCGAGCTACAATGCTGGTGACACCGATGAGGAGGGTTGACACATCTCAGCCCTGTCATACCTGCGCTGCGTCCGTGGCCTCCGGAGTGGTAGTCGCACCAGTTCGCCTGCACTGTTGACCGAGTAGTGACGTAATAATGGCATATAATCGGGGTCATTTTGAGAAAGGTTGCAGAATTGATCAAGGACAAGGTTTGCAAAGTACGTGCCGCCGTTTTCTGGTGCCAGCGGAAAACCTGAGGGGGTGTTCGAGGGTTAATCGGGGTCAAGGTCACCCCACACGAAGGTCACAGGTCAAGGCCATTGATCCCAGTGTTCCGTTCGGATGACATCATTCAGTACGACGTATGTTATGATTTCATAGTTCAATCTACTGGATATGAAAGACGAGGTCAAGGTCTAAGATCCAAAGGTCTTTTTTCATGAACAATCTGTCATTCTCCGCCCAAGGGCTGCAATAGCGCTAGTTATATGGTGCATAATTATTATTATACCCCAATAATTATTGGGAATGTGTCTAATTGTTAAGTCATATGTCAGTGACCTTGAATGACCTTGAACTCAACATTTTAGAGAACATCTGGTGGGATCTTCCCCTGTGACCTCGGTCCGATTTTGGTGTTTTCCCGGTTTTTCCAAAAGGTCTCCAGCACTTCCCAGATTTGACCATATTTGACCTCGAAAATATTGACCTAGGCTAATGAAACTGGACTATAATATATGACCACCATCGCCCCGACACGCCTCCATTCAGCGTTTGTCTAGCCCTTTTCGTTTTTAGATCTCACGAGGAGGCACTTCAAGACTCGACGCCCCACTGTCCACTGTCTGCCAAATTCCCCTCTCCACTGCGCGTGAGTGTTAACTCGTAGGTTCTTCATGAGAGTGTTGCATAGACGGATTTTCGGGATTGCTGATCGGGTTGGGGGGGGGTAGGGGGCATCTGGATAAGGAGGCGTCACTCTTGGACGGCAAAAGCTATCAGGTGGGCGCCAGATCCCATGGGAAGTGCCATTTCAAAAGGGTGCAATGGACTTCAGGGGTATCGGGGGAGTGCAAATGACCTCATTTGTTCCCCTGAATCCGCCTATGAGTGTTGAAATTTTCCTCACTATGCATTACATGCACAGGTCAAAATAAAATATCCTGCAATGAATAGGCAGATCCATGGGAGTGGTCCTCGTAGTTCCCCTAGATCGACCCTCGGTGCTCCCTGAAAATCGAACCCGTAGACGGCGGATTCTGGGCTCGGATACGGAATTGGAAATGGATTTTCGAGCGGTTTTTCGAGGGATCTGAAGGATTTTCGAGGATTTGGGCGGTCCCAGGGGGTGCTTGGGTCGAACGGTTGGCACGCTCTCCCCTTTTCCCCTGGATTTGCTAATGGGGAGCTCTTGGAGTAAGATAGTGACGAGCGGGGTAGAAGAGGACGAGAGGAGACAAGTCTTTTAGGTAGAGGTGAGCAGTAGCCGTTGGCTCGTGCGCTTATCAAATTTATAGAGTTAATCTGGAGGGTTATAGTTCTATATTTTTGAGAGTCTGGTTGCATCGTTTGAGGAACACCGATAGAGACATTCCTGGCGCACAACAGTGAGTAGGCAAGCGTTGTGGCAGCGCCGCGTGCGTTCGTGTGGGTGTGTAGAGTAGAGAGCGGCGGAGATTGCGACGTTCGAATAAAAATAAAAATATCTATTAAACAGTTTATTTTCGAAAAAGTAAAATAATATTGAGTCAACGAGTAGCGAGGTGGTGTAGGTTGTAGGAGTCAGCACGGCTAGCAGGGATACGGAGGGAAAGTACACGGGTGGCGGGATATTTGCCATTATGAAGTTTGTAGGTAATTATCTCCTTGGATTTCCCTGAAGTCAAGAGCTGTCAAAAGATAAGAGACAGGAGGTATGCTGCTTAAAATCAAATAATAATTACACTATAAAAGAAATATTACCTTTTGATTGGCTTCCTCACAATGGTTCGTAAAACACTAATACACACACACTCCAGTCTGCAAAGTATGGCAGCAGGCCAGATGAGTTGCACCAGCCATCTAAAATTCTCGCACCACCAGCCTCCAAAAATTCGCACCAAGCTGCCACATACCAGGGAAAAAATGCACCCATTCCTACCCCTACAATGCAATACTATCTCAATCATGAGTCAGTTAGTTAAGGACTTTTTATAAGGCCCTCTCCTGTGTCTTAATGGCCATTCAGTCATTATTTGTTTAGTTTAAGTGTCACTAACATCGCAAATTCGCACCAGGTTGATAAAATTCGCTCCACTTGGTCCCTGTCTCCAAGGGCACTCGCACTGACGAGATCTCATCGAAAATGCTTACATTGCACACTGGCACACACTAACATCTATGGTATGAAATACGATATTTCGATCTTAGAACGTCTTCAGATCGCTATTAATGAAATTATGTTAGTCAGTAATATCCCATTCAAGTTACAAAATTAACGGTCATGACTTAATAAAAATAACATACTCATGATTGGGTTCCAGTTAAACTCCCAGTGTTGATTGAGATTCTATATGTGTCGAAACAGCCATGGATCTCTTTTAGTCTACTCCAATCAATCAACGAAAAGAACGACCTGTAACACAAATATATATGCTCAATGAACCCTCAGGATAACTCACATTACAAGGTATATTGCAATACTCTCACCACAGCAATACAATTAGACAAAAAGAATACTTCCAAAGGAAATTAGAACAGGAAAAGGATAACCCAAAAAAGCTCTGGAGCATGCAGTTAGGCTTAACAGATAGAAATAAAACCAAAAAACTTCTGCCCGAACAATTTGAATCAAAAGACGAACCAATTTCAGAACCTGGGCTCCTTGCCAACCACTTCAATGAGTATTTCTCCACCATTGCTTACTCATTAGACAAAGCCCTCTCAACACCTACGTCGGATCCCCTTCAACACATTGAAAACTACCAGGGCCAAACATTCGAATTTGACCCAATAACTGCCGAAACAACTTTTGCTGTCATATCTTCCCTAAAAAACACGGGTCGTGGACCCATTGGTGTCTTTTCCAAAATACTTAAACTAATCTCGCCTACAATATCTCGACACTTAACACACTTATTTAACCTCTGCCTACAGTCTGGCATATTTCCGGCCCAATTTAAGGAATCTATTGTCGTCCCTGTCTACAAAAATGGTAACCCTTCAAACTTTTCAAATTACAGGCCTATCTCCCTGCTACCAGTTCTTTCTAAAGTACTTGAAAAAATTGTATACAGCCAAGTCATCCAATTTCTTTTGGCCAATCACACAATATTCAAGAACCAATTTGGCTTCCAACAACACCACAGCACATTCATGCCAGTTGCCTTAATTCATGAAAAATTACATCAGCACTAGCATCAAAAAAGTTGTGTGGCCATTTATCTAGACTTCTGTAAAGCCTTTGACACACTGAACCACGAAATTCTTGTTCAAAAACTTAAAAATATGGAATTCAGAACACTTCGCTAAAACTATTTGAATCGTATCTGTCTGGCCGGTGTCAAAGCGTCAAAATAAACTCCCAAAAATCCACAATTACCAAAGCAATTACGATGGGCGTTCCCCAGGGTTCTGTTTTGGGCCCTCTCCTCTTTTTGCTTGATATTAATGATCTTAGCTGCTGTTCTCAAATTCGTACCTTCTACTTATTTGCTGATGACACGGCCTTACTTTACACTGCTGACACAATACAATCCCTTCAAAACGATATCAGCCTTAGTATGCCTCAAATCTGCCACTGGTTAAATTGCAACCAGCTCACTTTAAATGTAAAGAAATCAACCTTTCAACTCTTCTCTAACGTTAAAAACACAGAACTAAAAATTGAAATAGGCATTGTACCTCTGCAAAGGAATTTCACAACCAAGTACCTTGGTGTTCAAATTGATGAAGATCTAAAATGGACAAGTCATATCAAAGGTCTTGAAAATTCAATCTCTAGGACCATTGGCATAATTTAAAGAAACCGATACATTCTAAATTCATATCATCTTTTGCAGATCAACATACCCTTATAAACTTCTCAAACTGACGACTCTCCAGAAAAGGGATGTTCGATTATTTAGGGTGCTGACATTTTGGCTCACACCAGTCCCATCTTCAAAAAACACGGCATACTGAAGCTTCACGACCTCATTGAATTCTCACAAATTAATGTTTTGCATAAATTCTTGTTAAACCAGGTACCACATCCACTATCTTCTTGTTTTACACTTATTGAACTTCCCCGGACACAGCGAAAGGTAAGACAAAGACAACACTTTACCATACCTTATGCCCCTACAATGTATCGCAAATTTTCACTCTTTATAGCAGCTCCTAGGGTATGGAATAGAATTGTGGCTTCAAAAATAAGAAATATTGAAGATGTGCCCCTGTCCAGACCGTTTTTCAAAAATTGATGAAATAGATAACGCCGTGATCACTTTTTTCTCCAAAGTCAAGACGTTTTCGATTTTTCTGCTCTCAGCTATAGATTATATTATGATTGTTATATTGTCGATTGCTCCTCGTAACGGGCCACTTACTCTCACTACTCGCAGAGCAAACTTTGAATATAGGTGTTTGGGTGGTTGAACAGGCTCGCCTCCGGCACTCACTTACTCTTTCCTTGTAGTCCCCTCTTAAATGTGTACCGTTAGCTTGGACTCCCTGTGGCCTCCCCCTCTCTCTCCCTCGTCGTGTTACGTACTTGATTACCGCCATCCTACTCCCCTCTTTTTCCCTCTAACTGTATGTCCGGCAGCTACTGTAATGCTACCAGCGCTGCCGCCGTACCCGCGTCTCTGCGGGCTCCGGTGGCTGGGTGCAGCGGCCCCTGCGCGGGCGACCTCTGGGCGGGTGCTCGGAGCGCGCTCGGTGCTGTTAGATGGCGCTGAGTTATGCCCACTGCCGGGGCGGTGTGACTGATTGGCGGGGCGCGTGGGGCCCGAAGTACTGCAAACAGACGATGATCTGCGAAGGTATTTTACTTGCTTTGTTTTTATATCAATGTTTTTAATGTCATTACCCTCCCCTGAGCCGGCTCGCCCCCCTCATTTTGTGCTTGTATTGTGCTTGTAAAATGAGATAATGTGTTGTGTATGCAATATGTGCTGCACATGAATACATGTATGGAAGTATTCTAGAGCATGAGATTCAATGCTTGCTGAATCTCCAGTCTGCAAAGTATGGCAGCAGGTCAGACGAGGCACACCAGCCATCTAAAATTCTCGCACCACCATCCACCAAAAATTCGCACCAATCTGCCATATACCAGGGAGAAAAACACTCACTCCTACCCACGCGATGCAATGCTACCTCTCTTATTAGTTAGTGAGTTGAGGACTTTTTGTAAGGACGCCTCCTGTGTCTTTATAGCCATTTAGCCATTATTCGTTTGGTTTTCAGTGTCACCTTTCTCGCACCAGTCTCACAAATTTGTACCAGGTTGATGAAATTCGCACCACTCGCTCCTGTCTTCAAGGGCACTCGCACCGAGGAGATCTCGTCGAAAATGTCATACTTTGCACGCTGGCTGAATCTTAGTCGATGCTGGGAGATCATGTGTAAGTTGTTTTTGTTTCTTATGATTGTGAATTTTGTGACTTGAACAGAATATTGCTGAGTACCATCATTTCATTAATATTGATCTGAAGACGTTCCGAGAATGAAATACCAAATTTCATACCACAAGTGTTTGTGTCAGTGTTTTTCTAACCATTGGCTGGCTTTTCTGCAACTCGTCTGGCTTGCTGTCATACTTACAAGTTCTTGTCAAATTTTTCAATATTTGTGTTAAATGCTTGGTTTGCTTTTCCTGTGTTCATTGTGACCAGTTTTCCCCACATAGATAATTCTTAACCTAGTATTGAAGACTATGTAAGGCTGGCTTGGTCTGTGGGATCTGGTCTCTGATAATTTTGGTCATATTTCGGTCGTCTGTCAGTCTTACTCAGACAGGAGTGTCCAAGGGAAACAGATGCCCCCACACTCTACAAGCTGCCTATATGGAGAACCTCATATATATATATATATATATATATATATATATATATATATATATATATATATATATATATATATATAAGAATGGAAGTCATTGTCGTGTTGCAGGCCATTGAAAAGTGTTGTCCAGGTCTTGTTGGAGAGAGATAATTGCTTCAGCAGAGTCAGCCTGTGCATATAGTTTTGTGCCCTCCGCAAATATCCTGATTCCTGACATGATGCTGTTAGGTATTTTATTAATGTCAATGAAGATTAAACATGGGCCCAGGACCGATCCTTGTGGGACGCCACTTGTCGCCCTCGCCCTGTCAGGAACAGGTGATCCAATCACTACCTGTTACCGGCGGCCGGTGCAGAAGACTCAAATCCAGATCAGCAACTCTCTTGTACCTTATACCTTGTACCTTGCGGTTATCAGACTAAGGCTAGTGGTGGTTCTCCTACCCTTGGGGGGCCGCCAGGAATAAGTCTATAAAACAATAACCTTACATTATATTCACAAACGTTATTCCTATCCATTGTTTTTAACCACCGTCATAACAGCCGTGTGGTAGTGCGGGCGGGCCGAGCCGGCACTAGTTGATATTCCGGCTTTCCAAACCATAATCATACCACTAGGGGGGCCCGCCCCTCTATCGGCGAGGGGTTCCCGCCGTCTTACCGTCAGCGAGTAAGACTCTACAGGGCCTGTACCATGTCGTGGTCTTCATGCACGGGGCATTTTGGTTACGCTCAGTCCGGGGACTGGTTTGCGGCGTCATAGAAACCGCCGGGACGGGAGGGTAAGAATACGTCCGGTAAAAAAGGTGAGGGCGTAGCATCGGCGGGAGGCCATCGCAGTGTTTGCGTGTCGAGGATTTAGTGATCGGAGTTGGGGGCCATTATTATAAAGACATTTTCCCCAGTCATAACTCACATAATCCGTCTACAAGATCCAGGCTTGCCCGCTCCGCCGTGAAAACGAAAGTTAGCCGAGCGAGTACGACACCCCAAACCGCGCCATGGATCCCCGCCGCCGCGCACGCCCCCGCAGCGCGCGTCACCGCGCGTCCGGACCCAGCCTAAGGGAGGCTCCTAAAAGCCTGAAAAGTCTCGTCCTGACGAGCTCTTTATTAGGTTTGTCAAGACTTGGTCTGTGTCTGGAATTGTGCATTATGGCCAGACCAGTGGGAATCCAGCCTGGCCTTGAAGGCCCCAGTTGAGGGTGCGGTGACGACGTTGGCCGGAAGACTAATCCAATCATTTGTCACTCTGACCGCAAATGCGTTCCGTTGGACACGTGTTGTTGCTGCGGGTTTAACGAGCTTGAATGGGTGTCCTCCTGTGCGAGAGTTCCTGTCACGCTCAAAGATGTCCAGGGCAAGATCGAGTTTTGAGTACAAGATGTGGTAGACGCGGATCATGTCACCTCGTTTGCGTCTGTAGTGCTGTGAGGGTAGGTCCAGGTCTTGAAGGCGATTGGCTTGCATGGGATAGCCGTTAGACTAACTGGTCTTTAATTTCCTGGTTCCTTCCTGTCATATTTTTGTGTGGGGGCTTATTTCCGCAATATTACACTCCTAGGGCACAATGCCCTGATCAGGCGATTTTCAGAAGAGGTGGACCAGCTAAACAGAGTGTACTGCTCCATTGTGCAGAATACGAGGATGGAGGCGGTAGGGACGTGGGGAACTGGAAATCCTCAGTGGGATGACCTTACTGTGTACTTCGTGAGTAGCTATTGGTACATCTTCCAGAGGAGAACCATCGTGACAGTGATTAAACACAGGCATGCTTGTCAAATTTTCCTCGGTGAACACGCTAGCGAAAAAGTTCCCAGAAATGGACTTTCTCCGAGTCTTCGGTCTCCAGTCTCCCTTGATTGTTTCTTAGGTCTTAGGTTCTGGCTTTCGGCTGAGTCTGAAGTTTTCAGATTTAATTCTTGCGGATACCATATTTGTGCTAAGACCCAGAAATGGGCAGGTCTGGATAAAATGGCAATTATGGAAGATGCGTGATTGGATGTGAATAGTTTGTGCGAGAGGCTTATTATAATCACACATCCGTACCGTTTCCAGGAATTCTTGTTCTGCCTAGGGCCGAACCCCGCCTTTCCGGCGTTTCTATAGCCTCTATAAGAAGGCCGACAAGATGACGGACTATGCAGCGAAACTGCTTAACGAGCTCATGGGTAGGAACAGAGACCTGATGCCCAATGAGCAAGCCAAGAAACTCACCTGGGACTCCGAGGAGGTAAGACTTGTTGCATTTGTTTATGAGCATTATTTTTGGATTGCATTGATATGTCCATTGTGTCTCCCAGATAGTGTTCACAGAAATGTCTTTGTTTTTATGCAGGGAAATATTGGGTATGGGATATTAATTTGTGTGTGCGTGTTTGAATCTGTTGGTTTGGTGCTCACAGTCGTGGGTTTTTGGTTTATTTATGTTTTATCTAGATCACAAACAGAGACATATCCACTTCTAGACGAAGTCAAACCTTAAGAATATGTACCATATGCTATAAATAGTGTGTAAAGGATCTGCAGTGTACAATAAGACACTAACGTGCATCACCTTACATGAGGAATACTGCACTGTGAGTGTGAAAGTGATTCTAATTAAAACAGGAATTAAAACATTCAAACCCGTATGCTCGAAACGTACCTAAACTGGTGGTAGCACTAGTTGGCAACAGTGGAAAACATGTGCTTCACACGCGGCACAGGTGTCAGATCTGGTGGATGAGTGACGAAGTGGACAGAGTATCTGTCTTTGGGGTCACAGCTTCCGGGGTTAAAATCTCGGCCTGTTCTCTGTATAGGTGTAATCCGATCCCCCGAACCCTTTCCAACAGGGTGGAGTTGGTGATATCCCATAGCATTTGCAGTTGGTGCGTCGTTAAACCCAACGATTACCACATGCGGCACCTCGCACAACGCTGAAAATGTCAAGCATGTGAGAACTGCTGCATATGGCTTGGTATAACACTCTCTCCCGATGGTTCAGGTATGCCACATGTTTCTGGCCAAGCTCTGTCCGCATGAGCTCTTCACCAACACGAAGGCAGATCTAGGCTCCTGCGGGGGCATCCACGACGATGACGTCAAGATAGAGTTCGACAAGCTGCCCGCCTACAAGCGGCAGCCTTACGAGGACGAGTTCCTCCGGTTCTGCCAGGTGAGTTGTGTGACATTGAGGATTCTATCCAGGCACCGAGAACGAGAATATGGTTTAGGACGCTTAAAGTGAATGTGGCACCTTCATAACGTGATTTTAATTGAGATAGCCAAGTTGCAAAGCAAGTCGGAAAACCCGGTACTCAATATATCATTTGTCTTGGAACTCGAGATTTCCGTAAAAATAAAGCTAAAACCTACCCGAAATGCACCCTTCATGTACCCTTAGCAGCAGGCTACAGTTGTCATGGCTGTTGGTGTGACGACATATGCTGACGTCACGGTGAGTATCGCCCAATCGAAGCCTTTGAAGCGTATTGAATAGTGGTAGTGGTTGCCAGATTATGACATCATCCACAGGCAGATATTCATTTCTTTCCCTAGAGGAGCATTTTAAAAATCAAAATATTGAGACTATTGAACATTTTTCTGAGAAATCATGGACGCTTCCATGATTTTCGTCTCAAAGTGTCCCTAATGACACTTAAATTCTAGGATTCGACCGAGGTGCTACATTCCCTTTAAAAATATGTGGATGTGTGTAGGTTCAGTTGTCGGCGCTGCCGTGCGTCCAAGGATCTGTGAAAGTATTTTCCTCCCGTGAAATGTATTTTAAGGTGTGCATGACCAATTGTAAGTGGAGATGGAGCCAAGGTAGGAAGTTTTATCATGTTTAGCGTGGTCTGTTTCCTCAGACTCTTGGTAATAGTTGTATTCTGCGCAGATTTATTCGCGTTTCACACGACTTTTGTAGCGAGTTTCTAAGTAAGACAAATTGAATATGCTTTGGTGAGCAATACCGAAATACTTTTGGGAGTAAATTTGTTAAGAGTTTCCGTCTTTTGCCTAGCGTTGCTACTCTGTTAAACATTGGCCATATCTGCACGATAAAAACTACATATAGATACTTGTTCGTAGCCTGAGAAATTCAGACCCTCAAAGGTAAGTCATTTTGTTGCGCGTACATAAACTGGTCACTTCCCAACTCTCCTCTTGTGCTCCCCGACAGTCAATGTTGAACGAGATAGAGAAAAAGATAAAGAAGCAGAAGCTTCGGCTGGAGATGCAGCCCAGCGACCAGAAGCTGGCCTCGCTGGTGCCGCCGCAGTACAGCAGACACGAGGAGAAGATACAGATGTTGACGGACAAGATCAACAAGCTGGTGTCTGAGGCGGAGGAGCTGGGCTGTAAAGGGCAGGTAGGGAGGGGACGTCTGTGAGGGGGGCGGGGCCTGATGTGGGTGGTGAAAGGGCTGATGATGGCGCTGCGACCGATCACTCGTTGCGTCTGACGCCGCCGATGAATGAGTTAGTGCAGCTATTGATCCCGCCTTGCCTTCTTTGACGTGAACTTCTAAGCCCTGAGTAGCTCATCTAGCCACCCTCAGTCCTTCCCGTAGCACCTTCATTACTATCCAAAACTGTGTTGAATATGTTTTTGGGAGGAGTTAGGGAGAGTCCGCCTACCGGCAGTCATTCCAAGGAATTGCTTCTATCACCGTTCGATAAAGCTGAATAGCTTCTGCGCTGGCGTAAATAGAGCCATATGCGTAGGTACAAAATCCAGCTTTCTTTGTGTGAGTGCACTCCTGGTGGAAGTTTCTTTCGACACTACTGGCTAAAGTTTGATTGTGTTTGGAAGTACCTTCTGCCTGCACTTGTTTTCCTTTGAGTGCCCGCGTCTCTTCTGCTCCCGTTTGAACCTCAGAGTCGTAGGTGAAGATACCAGGGCGAGACCGTGCGAAGGCAGGCAGGTCCTGATCGATTCGATTATCGGTAGCATTGGATTCGGCGTGCCCACTTGGCGAAGGAGTGTGGTTCGGGCATCCGCAACGCTGTTGCACACTCTCAGTTGGCGGTATTACGCTGGCGCCCACAGGTGGAGGAGGCGCAGGGCATCATGAAGCTGTGTGACAAGCTGAAGGATGAGCGGGACGTACTGCGACGTCAGAACGAGGGCTCCGTCTGGCACCAGGTGATGAGTGTGGCCGAGCCACGCGCTCTTCTCGTGACATATCACGGCAGGGTAGTCTTCTGTTCGGAAAGTTTCTTGTGCCTGGATGTTGTGGAGCAGTGGAGTGTAGTGTCTCCTTGGAATGTACGAAGATCTTGTGTGTGCCTTGGTGATACCATCCTTTCACGCATTCGTACGGTTTAATATGATTCGTGTATATCTGTAGCTTAAGTACGATTTACTTCAGCCTTATTCGTAGCCCAAATCGAACTTGCATGATTTCCAAAAGCTTCTAGTTCATTCGCCTCGCTGTTGGGTCTTTTAGATACTTTGTCGGCAGAACAGTCATTCCGCGTCATATGACCTAAGCTGTTAGTACGCCCTAAAACCACCAATATGAGGATGATACATCGCTAACTCCATTGACCTTTGATATTATATAGCCTGAAGCCTCGAGAAACTAAAGACCATTTAACAGAATGTGACATTTTTACCGCACGATTTGAACTGATATAGCCAGGAGGTGAAGCAAACCGTGGAATCTCTAATATACACCAGCATCTGTCTTGAAACTCACCATTTGACGATGAATAGGATCAGAAAGAGTGGATCCCGAGTCCCCGCTCCGGCTCACGACGCTGCGAGAGATTAGGACGTCAACTGGGGCATATGGACGTCAACTGGGTCATTTTCGCTGCCCTGAGAGACCACGCTGACCTTACTGACCCCACTAACCCTGCTGACCGTACTGACCCCGCTGACCCCCAATGATCACACCGACCCCACTGACCGTTCTAACCCTACTGACCCCGATGACCCCACTGACCCCGCTGACCCCACTGACGCCACTGACCGTTCTGACCCCACTGACCACTACCGACCCCACTGACCACACCGACCACACCGACCAAACTGACGCCACTGACCGTTCTGACCCCCACTGACCCCGCCGACCCCGACAGGCGGCGGAGATGGCTGCGTCTCAGGAGAAGCAGATGCAGGTGTGTGAGATCTGCGGCTCCTTCCTGATCGTCGGCGACGCCCAGCAGCGCATTGACGACCACCTCACTGGCAAGATGCACATGGGATACGCCCGGCTGCGGACCGCCGTCGACGAGCTGCGGGTAGGTCACGGGACGGGGCTGCCAAAACAGGGCTTCTAGAGGGAATGTGACACGATAATGGGATTTGAACGGAGATTGCCGTGTGATAGAACAGGCCGGGAAAACCATTTGATTGATAGTTCATTTGTCACTGAACCTACCGTTTACGGAGAAAAAGGGGTATAATTTACCCCCTATGGATTCCCGCTCCTCCCCCGCTGGTCACTCTATTGTGAACCATGACAATGTGATGTGATGACGAGCAAGTTCCATGAAATTTTTCCATACATTTGAGGCTCATGGCCAAGTTTATTGACCTATGATGTCGGAATGCGATATTTTTCATTGAATTTTATTGCTGGGAAATTGCAATATTTGATTACTATAAATATTATTTTATACAAATATAATGTGCAATTATAACTGACACTTTAGGACCCGTTCAGCTGGAAATGAGGAATTTGACCTTGTCTTTTGACCTTTTACCTCAACTTTTGACGTTGAAATTAACCTCGGGTAACTCCTCTATGACGTCATGATAAAATATACGTCACAATTATTTATTCAATACTTTTTTATTGCAAACAATGATTTATTAAACGATTATTCGTGAGTGCTTGTTTTTGCGTGACGTCCCGTTCACACAGCAGTGCTTCTGCCTGACAGGAGTCGCGAGACAAAGAGAAGAAGGACCGTGAAGCCAAGCGCGAGGCAGAGCGGGAGGAGCGGCGCAAACGGGAGGAAGAGGAGCGGGACAAGCGCTCCAACGGCCACCGCGAGCGGGGTAGCCGCGAGGCCACGCGGGAACGTACCCGGGACCGTAGCAGGGACCGGGATCGCGCCAGCACCAAAGACCGGGACAAGGACCGAGACCGGGAGAGGGAACGGGACCGAGACAAAGACAGAGGACGCGACCGGGACCAGGATCGTGGCGGTGCAAGAGACCGGGACAGGGATCGTGGTCGGGACAAAGAACGGGACAGAGAAAGGGACCGGGATCGAGACAGAGAAAGGGATCGGGATAGAGAAAGAGACCGGGACCGGCGGAACGACCGGGACCGCAGGGGTTCCCGCGATCGCGGCAGGGAGCGGCGGGATCGGCGCAGTCGGGACCGGGACCGTCGAAGCCGGGACCGGGACCGGTCTCCGCGACGCTCGCGCAGGTATGTGACTTTATCTGATCTGTGACAGGGTGAAGCATTTATTTGTAATACGGTTGGTCCATTTGCTTCTCATTTGTAGCGCACATTATAAGTGATCGTCAATGGTGGAACCAGTCTGTGGTACCACTTCCTTTGAGTAGGGATTCTGCGTCATTTTGCGTTATACATGAATAGACACTATGAATATCGGGTGAACATCAAACTGGATGCGCATCTTATTAGTGTTAATTTGGATCAATGGCAAACACGGCTTAAAGAAACTTGTTTTGTTTATCAACTCACTACCGAAAGCATCGACTATTTAACGAGTCGCATTCGGTAGTGAGCGGGGGACTGCAGGCCTGTAAGTTTGCACTTCCCCCTGGGTTTGCATCTTTTGAGCGACATCTGCCTTTGACTTTTCAGTCGTAGCCGTAGGCGCTCCAAGGATCGTCGCGACTCGAAAGAACGCCGACGTTCGGGAGACTCTAAGGACCGTCATGGCTCCAACCGAGACTCGAAGGAGCGCAGCAGGAGGGACTCCAAGGAGCGCAGCAGGAGAGACTCCAAGGAGCGCAGCAAGAGAGACTCAAAGGACCGCAGCAGGAGGGACTCCAAGGAGCGTAGCAGGAAGGACTCCAAGGAGCGCAACGGGAGGGACTCTAAGGAGCGCAGCAGAAGGGACTCCAAGGAACGTAGCAGAAGGGACTCCAAGGAGCGCAGCAGGAGGGATTCCAAGGAACGTAGCAGAAGGGACTCCAAGGAACGTAGCAGGAGGGACTCTAAGGAGCGTAGCAGAAGAGACTCCAAGGAGCGTAGCAGGAGGGACTCCAAGGAGCGTAGCAGAAGAGACTCCAAGGAGCGTAGCAGGAGGGACTCCAAGGAGCGTAGCAGAAGGGACTCCAAAGAGCGCACCAAGAGGGACTCAAGTGATCGTGGCAATAGAGACTCAAAAGATAAGAGCACCAGGCGCGAATCGCAGGATGGACGTCGTGGGGATTCCAAGGACCGGGAGGAACCTATGGATCAGAGTGAAGCAGGTAAGTTTTAGACCGTTTTGTGTGTCCAGCCCCAGCTCTTTTTACGCCAACACGGGCTTTTGTTCATATACCCACCCCTGGCGTGGCATCCTCGGGGAGAGACGGTCATTTGTGCTCCACGCTGTGCCGCACTTGCCCAGTGGTGACCTCCGCTGGGACAAAGCCGAGGATTAGTGTGGGAGCCCACGCCCAGCGGATCCCTGCATTCGAACCATTGACCTCTTGCTGGAGACTGTCATTCCCCTAGTGTCCCTGCCCGCTCGGGTCTGGGTTAGATCGGGCTCCTGCTTACTGACTGAACCACAGCAGTGAGAATCAAGTCTGTTCTCTTTTAGTTTTGGTCCGTGTTGGGTAAACTCGGGCTCAAAGTTGTGCGTTGAGTCAGAATCCACGGTGGGTGTTAAGTCATGAATTGGAGTAGAGTCAAGTCAAATGCATTACTAATCGATAATCCTAGTGTGATGAGTCTGCCGTGCTTCTGACATGGCACGGTGGGAGGGGAGTAATCTCATCCACCGCTGCTTCACATCTCAGTGTGTCAAAATAAAACCAAATAACCAGGTCTCACTTGGCTTACTAGGCGAGCTTGTTTGAATTATATTGAAATTTCAAGCAGATGCACTGTCCCCGCCTATTCCCTTCTCAGATCTCCCCCGACGCCATGACCTGTTGTACCTACCTGAGAGTCCTGCGATAGGATATTGATTTTAGACGATGATCATTATAAACATTGTCCAGCGATACAAGCCTTCGGCTGTTTTCTGTATTGTCTTATAGCAACATCTGAACCCGTGTATATTTGATATCGCAAACGGAAACAAAACAATATCTTACCTAAGTATTTCCCAGTGAATTCCTTAACGGGAGTGCCGCGCGTCCTCAGGAGACGGCGTCGCCGGCCGCCGCGACTCCAGCCCCGCCGCTGCCGCCGCCGCCGCCGCCGCCAACCGCCCAGGTGACGAGTGACGTCACCAAAAGGTAAGCACCGGCGCCGACGGGACGGCTGACGCTGCCCCTCCGACAGGGGGAGCCACTCTGAGGTGAGGTCCGTCCCCCAGCGGCGCCGACAGACTAACCTGACTTGCCGGCCTGCCTGGGGTAGACGGACGCTGTGCGACGTCCTGAACCGTAGCGGTCTCGGCTAGCTGTGTGGTGTGAAGCCGCTTAATTGGATTGCGGTTTAACACTTGGGATTCGGGTAGGTGAGTCTGTAGAGTACCGTTGTTGAAACCTGGAGGTGGAGGGTCTGGGCCTAAACAGGACTGGACAGTAGCACCCGTCATAACCAGAGCGTTCTGTCCCTTCCATTTATTAACCTGCAGCGTTCATTTCAGTTGTGGTGGACACATTGTTTTCTAACTTTGATATCATTGGCGATATCATTGCCATATTCCGATGCTTTTGGTAAGCTGACGATTTGTTTCAATAGCTAAAATGGGGACGCTCCGGTCTGTTTAGGTCCAAGCATCGAAAATATCGAGTGCCAAAGTGTATTGAAGCGATAGGTCAAGGGCATGAATATCTTTCCCACTAGATCCTCCAAATTACCGTTTTTGGGAGCGGGAGGGGGAGTGAAGCATGAATTGTTCTGTTGCAAGTTTAGAAAAATCAGCGACATAGCTATGCATAGCTATATTACGGGTATGGAAAATACAGAAGAGCGGCAGCGTTGCTGTGGTCCTCTGGTACTTTTGCTACGGAGTGTCATCGATGAGGCCGATTTTAGATTCAGTCTGAGGGGGACTTTATTTTATGCTTGGGATTCAACACTGCTCATTAAGTTCTAGGAGAAAAGATATTTACGAGTGATTTGATACTGATGATTTAAAGTTTATTTTTGGAACTGCTGCTGGCAAAAAACATGGCAAGAATCGGCACAATCTGCTGTTTGGCCTGGGAAAAATACCCATGAGGTATCAACCCCGCTTTCCGAAAGTTCTTCGCAACCACGTTCCGATTATCGAGGGTTACCGCAGGGCTACACGTTTGGGCTGTTACCCTTCAACATGGTGGGTCGGTTTGCTTGCTGAACTCACGTTTAACTGGGTACGCAATAGCGGTGCTGCCCTACGTGATGCCGGAGTATAGGTGAACCCGAGGGAGAACTGACCACGATGTCGTAAGTGGCTGTGATTCACTAAGGCGCCTGCAAATGATGTGGTGATAGTGTTTGTTGGAAAATTGCGAAGGAGTAAATTTTTCCAAAGCAATTCGACTTCTAGCAAAGCGGCAGCTTCATTCCCTGCGCCACCACTTCACTCTCACTCATTTAAAATTCATCGGAAGCCTTTTGAGGTAAGTGGGACCGAAGAATGTGATTAATTCATAAATGATATTGGGTCTGCCTGCCGAGGAACACATTAGAAGTCATTCACAGTAAATGTCTGTTTCTATAGAGTTGTGGAACTAGTGCTTACTATTTTGAGCTAAACCCGGGCTTCAATCCGGAGATTTTCTCAGGTTGGATTTTTCGAGACGTCTGGTAACATCTGAAATCATGTGAATTTTTATTTTTGCGATTGGAGTACATGGCCGGGGAAGCGGGAAATCTCATATCAAGAACCTGTTGGGCTTTTGCTCTCACGAAAAAAATAGCAGATCGTGAGTATTTCAAGGTTGTAATGGGGAAAGGTGGAGGTGGGGCTGAACTCCTTACTGCCGCACTATGTCCGTCAGCGTGTGTAAGTGTGTTCGGTGTGTGCGCTGTGGGCGCTTCGGATGCGGAGCGGAGGCTCTCCGGCGGCCGTTTGACCCCGCTGCAGCAGCAGCGGCGCCGCCGCACGTGCCACGTGTTAACCGTGCCACTGTCGCGTCTGCCACCCTCACTCAGAGGTTAGTTGTCGGCAAAGGTCACACACAGAGGTCAGTGGTCACAGCCAATCACGTGATTCGCAAATCGTGCAACCTGCGCGCCGACGGTCTCCAGACGTCCTTCCCTGGTTCAGAGGTCAGTCCCCGTCGAAAACTTACCGAGGTCAGTGTGGCACTATCTTATCCCAAAAACGGAGATTCCGCCCTATCGTTCGGTTCTGTTCTTTACCCCGGGATGTCGCACTGCGCGATCTTTGAGCTCTCATGAATTCAGCGTTATTGTGTCGGGACAGGAGACTTTCAGTAGCCCTGACTTCTGCGCTGATTCTCGGCTGCGGATTCATTTGTATTAACAGGCGTACTGGAGTGGGGTCCTAATAGTTCCCACACCATAGGCGGGTCCAGGATTGCCCATCAGGGGGGGGCGCCATCCGAACCAGGCGTGCCAAATCCTGTCGTGGGGCACCGGTACTGACATTTTAAGGTTTGAGAAGCGACATTTCGGGCGGGGTTGGGGCGCTTTCAACGCTTCAGGGCGTGCGGGGGGCCGATCGAGGGGTCAAGTGCCAACTGGCCCCTGCCACTGGATCCCCTACGCCCCCCCCACCTATTATTCTGAGGTGGCTGGAGAATTCTGCGGACCCGAAAAAGACTACTTGCCTACATGTGATAGAATTAATGCGTTTGTCGATTTGTGAATGAATCCTAAAATCTCCCGAAATATATTTACTTACATGCTTTCAGAATCAAGCCTATATTTTGAGATCGCACCAGTTCATTCGCCGGTGTAGACTGGCTTTAATTTTAGACCGAATGGTCACGTCGCAGTGCCATGTAATCGGGATGACATGGCCAGGTCGCCTCACACGACGGTCAAGGTGAAAGGTCACAGGTTAGTAGCGTACCATAATTTTCATGGTTTAGCCAAGTTGGCTAAAATATGGATCACTCACAAAACGCCACAAGCGGGCATTTTCTAAACCCCTTTTTCTGGAGATCTTAAGGGGGGACAGTTTAGGACCCGCTCCAGTGCGCATTGACGCCAGAACCATCTACAGAGTAGATGTTAAAAATTGATTCTAGGATGTCCCGTTTTCTTCTAATGCGTTGTGATTTTCTCCACCTAAGCCTGGTTAAAGCTCAAATAAGCTCATTTGTGCATCAAAACCTTATTTTGAACACATCTCTTGCTATAAATTTACTGAAGGTATTCTTCCCAATTTATTCGTCCCCCATTCAACAAAAATAAATGACTGCATCACTCCGAGCACAGTCGTCGACTTTCCTTCGGCGGCTTTACAAAATGAGCCGGATGGCTCACCAGAAAGGAGGGGAGTGGGGGTGGTTTTCAGGTAACCTGCTGCTGCCCACCCACCGTGACCGATCGTGACCTGCCGACAGCGCACCGTCTCAAGGTGACCTTTGACCGGGCCCCGCGTGCGTCTATGTGTGTCCGCAGGGCTGTGCAGAAGCGTCATACCCATATTCCGATGACAATTATATCTGGTACCTGATACAAAGCCATAATTAAGTTTTTCTTCACAGTTAGACTTGGCCTGCGTGAATGTCAGTGGCCATCTCGGAGTATGGGTGTGCACGTATGGCGTTCTAGACACGAGAGCGCGGAACAGGCTGGCGCACCGGTCCCCCTGGCTATCTCACCACCAGATATGGGAGGGTGGCGTCTTTACTTTTCCGTCACGAAATTGGTTTGAATCTGGTTCGGTTTGAAATTCTGTGCAACTGGATTGAGAACATTTGTGGGTAAGCAACAAATTATCTCCTTGGTGGAGGTAAACCGTGGGAGTTGAAATACGACCAGCTTTTGCCGATGTTTGTTTTCGGTATCGGCTGTTGTGCTCACCGGTGTGCCAGCCTGTTGAGCAAATTGCACCGAATGCTACAAGAAGACGATTGGAGCCCACTCTCATGCTCAGGGCTCGATTTTTTCAGTGGCGACACCTGGAGGACGCTTATTCGAGGTAAGCCCCGACACCTGGCGGTTAGCAGCAGAAGTTGAAGCGGAGTTGCTGCCGAGAGATGGCGCTGAAGGCGCCAGGTCGCTGCCTGCAGGCCTCATTTGAAGGCGCATCACTGGGATTCCTCCGCACTACAAGTTCGTTCAGTGTCAATGCGGTGCCAGCTAACGCCGTAGTAGCTGTAGGATGTAGCCGATTATGAGCCGTTTGTAGTTTGGGTTGTCTCACTCATTCTCAGATTGTCCCACATAACGTTCTGCTGTGTCTCGCCGGTGTTGAATTGTAAAATTTGGCGGCCGCAGTGTGGCATTACTTTTTTAAAGGGTGATGTCCATTCCCACATAAGAGGGGGTGTATATCGTGCCTGTTAGCTTTGCAAGTTTTGTTCATTGATAACATTGGACTGGATGTGTTGAGCGCCTCCTTTGGATATGGTAACATTCAGTTACTGACGGGTGTATATGCGCGTCAGCTTTGTGTTGTCGGTACGTCATTTGCCCTTGCACGCCATTTTTGTTCCGAATATACAGGTTCAAAGAGCGGCGGACTTGGCTTTGTTTTAGTGTTATCGATGCCGCAGTAGCAGCTGAAGGGACTCGCGGCCAACAAACTACTCCAAAATAGAGTATTGCATCACCTTTAACAGACTTACCGAGCTCCTCGACGATACTACTGAGTTCGCTGGTTCTCTGTCCTCTCTAATAGCTTCTGATTTTGTGCTGAGAAATATTTGTTCCATCCCATGCCTCCGATCATCCTCCCATGTGATTCGGTTTTCAACGGAACATTTTTTGAAGCTCCCGAGGTCATGTCGGGGAGAGGGGGCTTCCATGTGCTTCCCAATCCAGACGAAAACCAAACTTCTTCACCGCGAGCGGGCAGGAAGGCTACGTTGCAAGCCTCCATCCCAGCACACCACAGTGGATGAGTACTAAGTGCTTAAGCATACAAGTGTTCAGGATCGTCGCCATGATTTTTTTCAGGATTTGAGGAATTGAAGATGATAAACTGCGATCCGGGCGTTGAGGGGGATGTGGAATGGGCAGGAGACATTTTCTCACCTCCCCAATCAAGCGTTGGCACGTCCCGCGGTGCTTCCCAACTCCCCGTGAAAATATGGTGCTCCTCAGGGTGTAAACACCGGCGCCGCCGCGCTCAGATGCCCAAGCTGGCCCAAAAAAGTAAAGGAAGATGCATTAAATAATTTAATAAAAAGTGTTTGGTTTTTTATTCAACTACTTGGATTATTTTTGCCAACAAATCAGGCAGCCTCACAATTTTCGTTTTTATACGCCTTTTTTATTATTTCCAGAATGCAATCAGATATTTCCGTCAACACTATTATTTCAATAGCACCACCTGACATTTTCCCGGAGGGCGCTGGAACAGCCCGTATGAGAGGAGACGCTATAGGATAATGATGGCTGGGGATGGGGAATGGGAACAAGGAATATGCTCATCTGTGCTGCGAATTTCAGCGAGATCAGAGAGGTCACTGATTTGGTCGAATCCGTCGCTGAGTTTGAATGGTTTTGCGTCGTTTTAATCATGGTTTGCTCAGCTGAGTCCGGTTCTTCTATTAGACCCTCGTGGCCCACTCAGCTGAGTGGGCCTTATTTATTACATCTTCCCGTGCATATATTCCTGTGTATGCCCGGCGCCGCCCTCCGGGGCTTCCGGGTCCGGGGGTGCGTGAGGGGCGCCGGAAGTGGTTTCCCGGCGTTAAGTGCCGGGCGCCTTCCGGCTCGGCTAGCTATTGAGGAACGAAGTCTCGTTTATGCATACAGGCTTGAAGATCTCACTGTTAACTATTTATTTTAGATTTGTTTTTACGTGTACGTTTGTACTTTTAAACACGCGATATAGGCGTAAAATGACTTGCTGTTCACGTGCCCGAAAATCCCACCGATGAAAAGGATGATGACATGCAGTATTCATAACCGGTAAAAAAAGGCAAAAAAACTCCATAAAAAACATATCAATGCCACACGGTCAGGCGGGCCGAAGGCCCGGCGGGCAGCGCAGCGAGCGGCGACACGATACCCACCAAACACACGTCCCAAACCGAGGGTATTGTACTTGAAAGCCTGGCTTTAACTATTAAACTTGTTTCCTCTTTCAACGTTAAAAATTGAAAGTTTGGACATTGTGTTTTGTTGTGTATCTGGAATGTTTCTAAAATAAATGAACATAAACTTCCAAAGTGTTAATAGGTATGCTTCTGTTGGCAAATTTACAGGCATTTTGCTCAACCTTGATTTGTTGTACCTTCATTGAGTACATTTGATGTCAGTGTCAGCACACAGGTGAGCTGTCATGGCTCCATTATTTCTTATCTAGAACGTGTAGAACCGATCACATGTTGGTTCTTTTTACTCCTCATGTTCCAAAAACACTAGTTTCAGTTGCTCCGGGCACATATTTATATTCTTTTAGTAACAAGTCCATATTCAACAATAGGTGACAGCGTATTAGTTACTGCAACAAAACAACGCGCGTATACCTACTGCTTATGAAAGAAGCTTACATTGCTGAATTTGCATCTAGCACATGTATAACAGTAAAGGTTGCTAGGCCTCTATAAACTGTAAAAAAACGTTATAAATATGTTGGCAAGATCAGTACAGTTTGGAAAAGACAGTTTGGAATTCCCGCTGAGAAGGATCGCATAACAATTGCTGCCAAAAACAGGGAACACTGCAGCATGTCACGCAAAAAACGATGGCAAATGTTACCTCACTATGCTTAGATATGACAACATGTAGTATACTGCACTTATAGTGCCCGAAGTTCGAGCTACGGGAACAAATGCCACTAAGGCACTGCTCACTCCTGCCCCTCTCTGCTGGAAACAGCCACCGCGTCCTCTCCTGCCTTCTTCCCGAGGCTGGAGCTGTAGGACTGCGGCATGTAGTACGGCACCAGCTGTCCTCCGCCTCTCACCACGGTCAGCACCGGCTCCTGCACGTTCTCCCGCTGGTGCTTGTCGCTGAGGCTCGCCTGCTGCTCCTGCCGGTAGTTATGGTGTAGTTTGTGTGTTTCTACTGACCTATAGCCATCGTTTTTCTCGCGGTAGAACGTCTTTCTGATGCCGTAGGTCGTAACCGGTAGGGAGAAGCCGTGGAGGGGGTGGCTGAACCCGTGGGTGACGGGGTAGGGGTGGTTGTAGAAGCTGGGTGAACGCAAAGATGACCTGAAGTACACCACTGGTCGTGGTACCGATTTTGGTGCTGACTCTTCTTCGATCAGCTTGATTTTTTCTCTACTGTTATCTTCGGTATCTTGTGTTTCATCCGCTGTATTTTGATCGTTGGCTTCGCCGTTGGACTTGTTAGCTGTCTCCGCCGGTTCTGGAACGGTTTCCTCTTGACCTAAGTCCTTCCCAGTATCGATTTCGCTGCTCGTTTTTTGAACTGCAGCCTTTGTTGCGGTCTGAACCTCGCCTTCTTTGGTGCGAATCTGGTCTTCTCTGCTTGCACCGTTTTCTTTGCCCTTTGCTCCAGCTGATGGCCCTGATGGATCCGATAGAACCGTATCCTCCGTTGTTTGGTTCTCGTCTTCTTTTCCGTCTTTTACACTTGTGTCGCTGACTGTCGCGTGTACTTTTTCCGACGGTTCTTTTTCTTTGCCTTGTTCATGGCCTTCCTGGCCTTCATCAACTGCTGAACTCGTTGCCTCCTCTAATGTACTCTCGGCGCTTATTTGGCCGGAAGAGCTGTTGCTCGCTGTGCTGTTACCTTCTTCGGCTGCCTCTGGCATCTCTGTGACGGGTTCGTGTTGCCTTAAGTTTTGATCACCAATCGCTTCAGTTTTTGCACTTTGGGCCGCTTCTTCTTCTTCCGTGTGAGCCTTTTTCTCTTTAGTGAGGTTCTGGTTGGTGATGGTTACATCTGTTGCGTTGATCTCAGGTGCTGCCTCCGAGTTGACGGAATGAATCACTTCGTTCATCGTAAGTTTCTCGTCATCTCCTCCCATAGTGTTTGTGTCCTTAACAACCTCTTGCAATTCTCCGGAGACCTCTTTTTCTTGGCCCAGACCTTGGTCCCCGTCTCTTGCCTTCTTTGATAAGCTTACAGCGTCCTCGGCTGCATCCTCTGCATTTGAAGGAGTTGACGAGGCGTTTGACTCTTGTGTTGTGGGAACGTTTGCGCTTGATGCGTTATACGCTGTCCCTCGATACTTGAAGTTGAAACAGAGGAAGTTTCCACGTTTTGCTGGTCTTCGTCATGGGAGGCTCCCGAGCTTTCGCTTTCTAGATTAAGTACTATAGTGAGGTTTACAGATGGCTCCAAGAGCTTTTGTTCTTCGCTTACGCCAGGGTCGTGTGATGTCATTCCTTCAGTATCATTGCCACTAGACTCTCCTTCGCTGCGAGACATTGTGGTGGTTTCATCATGGTCACTACCTGTTCCATCGCCTCCAGAATCATCAGCCACAGCAGGCGACAGACTCGGTTTGATTTTGTTGCCCCATTCGACGTTTGGGAACAGCCTCTCGTAATCACCAATGTGTGACGGAGGATGCTCCTTGAGTGGTTCTTCTTGTTCAGACTCTTCAGATTTGCTTTGCAATACTACTGCTTGCGGGCCACTCTCTTTGTCTTCTGAAGAAGCGCGACGTTGCTCTCCTTCCAGCTTCTGCTTCACTGTGATTTCCGTGTGCGCTTGGACACTATTTGAAGACACAAGTTCATGGTCAAGTGTTTTAGAAGCCTGAAGAGTTTGAAGTGCATCGTCCGGGCGCAGGGGAAGAAGTTCGTCGTTGTCCGCGTTCCCGTCTTTTTGACCGGCGAAAGTGCTTTCTTCGTCTTGTCTGCCAGCATTGGCATCTCCAAGACCTCCATCGCTTCGTGACTCGAGCCGTTGGGTGTTCTGTGCCTCAGCGTCAGCCACAGACTTAGCCCCTTGGTTAGCATGGAGCTGCTGAGGATGTGTCGTCTGATGTGGCTGATGATGATGAGGGCGCTGTTGCTGCCGATATCGGTGGCCCCGGTGGTAAGGCTGATAATCCGCCGCTGGTCGGTAAGTTTTCCGATAATAGGTGGGCGGATGTCCTTTCCCGTATGTCTGATGTTGTCCTTCCCTTAATGAGCTCGCACTGGCCTTTCCTGTATGCCCCACCTTGCTGCTCGTGCCAGTGGCCGCTTCCCGTCCCACATCTCCTCCACCATGCAGTCCACCGCCGAGGTTCTGCGGTCTTCCGCGCTGCTCACCATGGAAGTGAATATTGGTCGGCGGTCTGAAGTCTGGACTCAGTATGGCAGTCCTGACGGCATGCTCTCCCCCGCCGCGTGCAGGCCGTTGAAGGCTAGTGATGCGTAGGGGACGGGTCGCCGAAGAGGCGGGTAGCGCTGCCGTGGCGGGATGTTGAATGTCGTGATGTTGATGGTGGCCGGTCCTCGGACGTACCGCGGCACTGGGTGGTAGCGGCCGAGCTGCAGGTTCTGGTGGCCGGATGTCGGCTGTGATGGAGCAGACGACACGAGCAGCAAGCAGGGAAGAAGGGTCAAGAGACTGTGGGTGGAGGCCTGCCGAAGATCGGGGCATTGTTAATATGCGCAATCGTGTGAAATAAGGTCGTTTCCAATTTATATTGCCTGGTCTTGACGGTCCCGTGTTTTTGTCCTGCAGTAATCGTATGCTCTCTTCACGTGATTATTGGTTTCGTAGCAAATCAAAAGCAAGTGAAATATTTCAGAGGAACAACAATCATGCATGGGTGGACGTAAAATACCTACCACCAGAGCTGTATAAAATCAAATAAACTCAACCGACATGTAGGTTTCTGACCAAAATTACTTCGCAAGGTCATTGACACACTCAAGGTTTCTATGTCTCAACTCGAATACGGACATATCTGCTTTCTTTCAGATGCAACATACCTTCATGGCTGTCACCCACGCCAGCCAGATGCTGCCCTGGTAGTGCCCTCTTCCCAACTGTCCCGCCAGCTACCACTGTCCATATCTTTATAGCTACATCTGTAGTAAGATGCAGAGATAGGTTGTGTCATGAGGGTGCCACGCGCACACGCACATGCTGGTGTCGTGGCCAGGAACCTGACTGCGTCGCCGGTGTCGACACGACGCCCCGCCCGCTGTCATCAGAGTTGTCACTAAACCAGTGTCGGGGCGGAGAGTGTGCGGAGAGGCTCCCATGCCCAAAATGCGGCGCCCTCCATGTCAGGAAAAGATTCATAGATACTCATAGATACTAAATATTCCCGTGGAGAACTCTTCTGTCAGCTTCTGAGCTATGGGGCATTCATCCAAAAATGCACAGGCCTTACTGGAAGAGAAAAGCATCAAAATAGCTCGAGGCAAAGGTCACCGCACGTCTAAAAATATGTATATGGTACTAGATACCTGCGTGTCGTATGTATATACATTATATATATATATATATATATATATATATATATATATATATATATATATATATATATATATATATGTATGTGTGTGTGTGTGTGGTGGGTGTGGGTGTGTGTGGTGTGTGTGTGTGTGTGTGTGTGTGTGTGTGTGTGGTGTGTGTGTGTGTGTGTGGTGTGTGTGTGTGTGTGTGTGTGTGTGGTGTGTGGGTGTGTGTGTGTGTGTGTGTGTGTGTGTGTGTGTGTGTGGGTGTGGCGCGGGGTGGAGAAATGTAACCCGTCGTGTGTGTGTGTGTACTGAAGATAGATATATACCACGGGTTCAAATTTGGATTTCGGCGCCGGATAAGATGCTGGTCGCCGGTACAGTACGTGAATTAGCGCCGGTACCAGGTGGGTCTGCCCTGGGGCATTGCCGGGAACAACTGTCAAGCCACAGGAAACCAAACCATGTTAGTTGATGCGTACAGCTTACCCACATGGACCGGAGTGGAGCGCGTGTCATGGATCGGATATGTGGGTGGATATCTGAATCAGTCCATCGGTGGCGTCCACCGATATCCGATCCCGTCCAGTTCACTGGTGGAGTGGATATCCGGTCCAGTCCAGTCCATTGGTAGAGTGGATATCCGGTCCAGTCCATCGGTGGAGTGGATATCCCATCCATTCCAGTCCATTGCTGGAGTGGATATCCAATCCAGTGCAGTCCATTGGTGGAATGGATATCCAATCCATTCCAGTCCATTGCTGGAGTGGATATCCGATCTAATCCAGTCAATTGGTGGAGTGGATATCCGGTCCAGTCCATTGCTGGAGTGGATATCCGATCTAATCCAGTCCATTGATGGAATGAATATCCAGCTCAGTCCTTTAGTGGAATGGATTGGTTAGAGAAATACGGTGGCTCTAGTTATGGATATGAGCTTGGATCCCGGTTATCGATTCCATGTGTTTTTAATGTGTTCTGTTGGGAGTGACGGTGGATTTGGATAATGGTGTGAAAGCGGACCGGCCTGGATTTGTCGGCAGAGCTTGGGATATGGACCGCACCTGGTTTGGATCTTTGTGGTCATGAATTTTTTTTTTCTCTTTCTCTCTCTCTCCCTCTCTCTCTCTCTCTCTCTCTCTCTCTCTCTCTCTCTCTCTCTCTCTCTCTCTCTCTCTCTCTCTCTCTCTCTCTCTCTCTCTCTCTCTCTCTCTCTCTCTCTCTCTCTCTCTCTCTCTCTCTCTCTCTCTCTCTCTCTCTCTCTCTCTCTCTCTCTCTCTCTCTCTCTCTCTCTCTCTCTCTCTCTCTCTCTCCCCGAGCATCTGGTCTCCTGAAAATGGTTTCGTCATGCTGCGGTAGATTGTATTTGACTGGGACATGTCGAGTTCGTTGGTTAGCTTTTCGAGATACCAGTCTGATTTCGGAGGTATTTTTGGAGCTTTTGAATGCCATGCGACTATATTCAATAGCAATTAAGGGTCCAGCCAATGTGTAAGCTAAAAGTAAACAGTTTTGGAAGTATATACCAACATTTGCGCTAAATTTCAGATCTGCACCCGTTATCTGAGATTGGTTTAGAAGTAAGATTATTCGAATTTTCGCGCGAGTGTTGGGTGATATTTTCAAACCTGTTTACTTTTAGCTTAATACGCGCTGGCTAGACCTTTAAAGGGAATGTGGCACCTTCACAACGTGATTTTAACTGAGATAGCCAAGTTGTAAAGCACGTCGGAAAACCCGGTACTCCATATTTCATTTGTCTTGGAACTTAATATTTCCATAGAAAAAGCTAAAACCTACCTGACACCAGCCCCCTCAGCCCCCGTCGCCGGCGGCCATTGTTGTGAGCTACTGGTGTGACAACATATGCTGACGTCACGATGAGCATCAGCCAATCGAACCCCTTGAGGCATTTATAGTATGGTAGTGGTTGCCAGATCGTGACATCATCCACAGTCTGATATTTATTTCTTTTTCTAGAGGAGTATTTTTAAAAACCAAATATTGAGCTTATTATACATTTTCCAGAGAAATCAAGAGTGGTTTCATTATTTTTTTACTAAAAGTACGCCTAATTACACTAAATTCCAGGATTCGACCCAGGTGCCACATTCCCTTTAATCACTGACGAAGATTTGACGATGACATGACATTCGAAAGCTCCAAAAAAGCACCCGAAATCCGACAGGTGTCTCGAAAAGCTAACCAACGAAATAGTCTGTTAGTAGCAACACACCGGCGCGAAGGTATAAATAACCAGGGTCACCGCGACACGTGCCTTCCTGTAAACACACCACGTGGAGCGGCGCGGTTTGTCATTCGTCAGTGGTAGTGGAAGCGAACTTGGACCAGTGTGTGCCAACAAACGGCCAGAGGGCTGTCGGAGGGATCCGGGTGGCGGGGGGGGCGCAGCTGCACTCGCTACTGGCCCTCTAACCGATCGAGTCGGAGGAGGAGACGAATTTTGAACATATGGACTGTCTAAAAAAGCTAACGGCCATGCACTTCATGAACACACGTGTGGGTAATTGGGGGAAATGCAAACAACCTAGGTCGAGTCCCAAAATTTTGGAGGAACGTTCCCCAGGTTCGCGAGGTGAAGGACACGCGTCTCCTTTCACCGTCCCGTCCTCTTAGGAAAGCTAGAGGAGACCAGAGAGTTCCATGGTCTTTTCCATGTCAGACTCTGCCCCCCTGGGTAAAATCCCTGGAGTCTTCTCTTTGTATCGCCGCGTCCGGTCTGTACAGATTGTCACACTAGGCAGGACGCTTGGACGGAAGCCCTGAACTGTTCTGATTATGTTATCGATGGGGCCACGGCCCCAAACACGGTCTGGAGCACGAGATGGCCCAACGCCGCGCCGTCTCGCTAGAAAGTGGGGTACGTTTGCACCGTGTTACCAATCCCTCATTGGATATTCCAGCTCACTTTCCGATAGGTAACTAGCATATTGCCGCAGCGACACTGCCAGATAGGATCCAGGTTATGTTGGCGACGGTTCGGCAGTTGAAGCGGTCCTCGTCGTCCTTGCATCATGCCTCCTGTTAAATGTTGGGCAGTCGGGAGAGCCAGCTGGGTAACCCAAATCTTAACGTTTGAAGACACCGAACCCCTCACACAGCGGTGGATAAAAGGGGCTAGGGGGCTCAACCCGCCCCCCCAATTTCCCAGTGTCTATAGTAAATGCATAGCCGGAGGTTGTTTCCAGGTAGTGGTGGGGGAGACTTGAGCCCCTAGTCTCTTCCCCCAGGCTTGGGAGATTAATTAACTCGCACCCCGCTTGGGTTTCTGGCATGACGTGGCCCACTAGGAGTGGGAGTATTTCGCTCTCCGTATTTCACGTCCTGGAAATGATAGATAAAAATTCGGGTGGCGTTCGAAAGCTCTCGACCAGACGAAAAAGAACTGTAGGAACTATCTTTAGGTCAGTTCAATATGAGGAGGTCACCAGAGGTCAATGGAGGCTCCAACAGGGGATTGTATATTTTCTCCTACATATTTTTACGGTGTGGAGCCAGAGCAAATCTAGGCATCATTGGACTCCTGTCATCGTGGCGATTTGAATGATGTATTCTATGACCGTGACAAGTCAAATGGTGGAAATAACCTGACCGTAAGCCAGGTCAGGGTGACGTGGTGACTAGATGTGGTTATGTTGGACATCAATCGACTGCCCTTGACAATAGTATTGAATATTGTAGTAAAATACAATAGTAAAATAACTAGTAACAATAGTAAAATATTCAATTTTGTTCTGCCACCAACGATTGGTCATGATGGTAATGAATATATAATTAACCGAGTATCGCTCATAATCTAAAGTGATTGAAAACGCCAAAGAGTATATTGATATTTCAACACCGTGTCTTCGTCAGTTTGAATTTTCCAAATTCAAGACTTTTACTGACGAAGAGACGGTGTCGAAATATAAATATACTCTTTGGCGTTTTCAATTACTTTAGATTATGAGAGATTATTGGTCAATTTTATGTATCATAATCATCATGACTAGTACGCTCAAAACGGCACTTTAAATTCTTAAAACTTATGAACCAACGTTTGGTGTTGGAAAAGGTGTGGAGACCGACGTGCCGTCAATGCGGCGAATTTGGGCAAACACCTGGACAATGGTGTACATTAGGGTGCATCAAACGCCCCATGATTTTCATTTTTTGATGAATTAGCTTAGCGGCCCGTCACATTTTGTTGTTTCAGACATGAAAACCTCAAATCCCAATTTTTTTGAAAATCTCTATTGGGCTAGGGGTGCCACCTAGCGGTCAAAGTTTCAAATTTTTGCAATTTTTAATATTCATTGGATCGCCCGTGGAAATTGTATTATCATAAAATCGGACCCAGCAGTTGTCAAATACTGTTTTCCAAGCTCCAAATTACCTGTGCAGTCACTTTCGCGCATTTTGGACGCCAGCTAGGGGTGCCACCTGACGGTAAAAGTTTGCAACGTTTGGCGTTTTGGTGAGTTTTTATCGAAAATAATTGTTGAACCATCCTGGATTTGAACTTTGTTGTAATTATGAACTGCTCCTGTAGGTCCAAAGTATCTGTTAAAGGCATTTACAACTTTTGCAATGAGTAAAATCTGGTGGCCGAAATTAATTTCTAAGTTTTTAATAAATTAGTGACTATGACAAAAATGAGTAAGAAGTTTTGGTTGAGTTCCAACGATAATTTGTGTTGCAAATTCCTCTCAAGTGTCAGATATCACCTTCAAAATTTCCGGACCAATATTTAATCTTCCTTTTTCGTTGTTTTTCAACAAATCATCCATTTTCTTCCATAGTTTTTCATAGTTTTTGGGAGTTCTCGCACGACCTCCTCTCATTTCAGTAATCCACCGGAGCACAGTGGGCGGCTAAGTTGGGATATTTCGGGAAAGAACCCAATCGTTCATCGATTTGAGGTATTATTCCTATTACAATACAAGGCCAGTTATACAATGCTGAGACCAAAACATCTTGATTCATCAATCTTTGAAATGCTTGAAGGTTCCAGCTTAAGTACCTTGCATGAAAAGCACCGTTGTGGAAGCTAAGCTCATGTACGATGATTAACGCCAAGAGCCGATGTTTCCAAATTGACACCAAATGTCTTAGATTATTGTAATCATGTTACTTTGGGTTATGGCTTATGTTATTATTGTAGTTAACATAACACCGATCTTTCGATAACAAATACGAGATTTGTAAGAGACATTCATAGCACAGCTCACGGCCTGTTTGATTGATTTTTGGGCTTATAGACGCACCAACTGCCAGGGTCATACGGCGTCGCCTACTCTTTCCCTTTTGGAAGGGTTTCTGGGGAGCCCGCTTGCTCCTCGTTCAAGTAAGTCGCCGGGCTTTGAACCCGGGTCGGCTGCGTGGAAGCCAGCTGCGCTGACCACTCCACTGCCGCGCTCACAACTCATGGCCTCGACAAGACGTCATGTTCAGTTGCGCTAGTTTTGACCACTGATAGTCACACTTGACTTTCTATTTCTACTATTCACACAACCCCCTTTCTTGAGCACACAGATTACTTGTGTTTCGGGTTCCTTGAGCGTAGATCAGGTTGCCTTTTCGTTTTTTCCCGACCGCTTGCAGAATGTTCTGCAAGTGTCGCTTAGACTACGCTGTCGTTTGAAAGTCCGAGGCCATCTTTCCTCCCTTTACGGCGGTATCATTGGGAACATGTATGGCCCTGGGCTTTACCCTTGATGCCTGGTAGGTAGATGAGTCAGGCCCGTCACTGACATCCAGCTCTAGGAACCCGGTGTCCAGCTTCAGGAGTCTGAATTTAGACCACGATTCAGGTTCAGCCAGGTCTACCAACTTAGTCTCTTTGCTCAATCTCTGCAAACTCTGGGGCCGGGGTGGCCCAGTGGCTTTGTTGCCAGTATTTGGATCGGATAGCATGGATTAACGTGGGTTCAATTCCCACGGCGGGAAACCGCCTTCCGTGTCCGATTTGACCCGGTAGAGAAGATCCTTTAACACCCACGCCAATACTCCCTGTAATTGGGCAAGTTTGCCTGTTGGGAATGGCCCTAATAAAAAATAAATAAAATAAAAAACATGGTTTCCCGGACCCACTTCCTTCACGACTGAGAGGTGCCTCGGGTATGATCTTGAGCTTCACCACCAGAAAACGTTTTGCAAGCTGACTTCGCACAGGCTGAGATGTCAAGTTGCTGAAAAGAGCAAGAGAGCCATCTCTAAGGTGAAGTACCGCTGATGGCTGAAAGCCAGCAGTGTACCGGTGCCAACAACTTTGTTCACCCAGTCCCCATAACAGGACAAGTGCTGATTAAGATTCAGATCATGCCATGGGGAATCCACTGCGTCCTGGCATATCATGCATTACAAGCCATAGACGGAGGAGATGGAGGTCCCGAACCGCCAAAGCTTTGACATTAGTTCCTGCGTTGGGGCTTTTTCGTCTTGAACGTTGGAATGTGGTGCTCGGACGTGCATATCTTCATCGCATAAGGCAGGCTGCTCATCCATCTAGCTCTACGCATTGCTCCTGAGCGTCGAAAATATACATCTGGATTATTTGAGCCAAAGAAAGTATTTCCTAGTTCTCTGAACTCCTCGTGGTCATCACGGCTTTGCTTCGGACAGACAGTTTGAAGGAGGTTCTCTTTGAGTTCCGTCAGGAACGGGCGACTTTCTGGTGAAGTTGAGTTTATTTGAAAGATAAACTCAACCGTCTTTCATATTTCGCTTATTTTGATAAATAATTAATTTCGAAATATTGTTAATTTTTGGCCCGTTTTTCTTCAGTGTATAATGAACGTAAGTCGGTTTTTGTTAGAATTATTGGTTAGGCAAGCAGAATTTCTCAATATCGAGTCTGTTCAAAACACTGACGTGGACTTTTCCCCCGACTTAGTGCCTGTCCGCAGACCAGAGCAGAGCCTTGTTCAGCCGATCTTGGATTTGGATGTAGGCGGCTGATCGATGACCTGTGTTCGACCCTGTTGAGGCAAACACCATGTTCACCACTGCGTCTGAGCACTCCTGCCGTTCAAGAAGCTCAACCGTCAAATTCGATATGGGGGAGCCGTATTTTCCATTCGTTCTCTTACTCTACCACGGTGTAACCAGCAATTAGTTTCCATGTCCGCTCCCCACAACTTGTTTCCGTCTTTCTTCGTTCTTAGCCTTGTGTGTACGAGAAGGCATCAAATTACAGTAAAACGGTAGTTTATCGCCCAAAATATTAGCTGCAAGCAGGACCAGTGTCCTCTAAATAAAAACGGATGAACAGAAACCAATGTAAATTTTTAACTTCGGCCGCCAGGTAGTGCTATATAAAGAAATCCAAAATGCGTGAAATCCGTCTCGCAAGTACCCTGAGGTCGATTCAGCAAAATCTCGTTTCAGCTGGACCAAAATACACAATGATTCTGTCCACACATTTAATGAAACAAATGGTAAAAAACTGTCAAAATTGATTTTTTCACCGCTAGGAGGCACCCCTAAAAGATGTCTAAAATCCATGAAATTGGGCATGCAATTGCTTTTAGGCCAGCGCAACAGTGTTTGGTCACAAAACAGTCCACTAATAAAATGAGGCGACTTCTGCGGCCAATCCAAAGTGTATCCAAAAATTGTCAAAATTGAAAACTTTGGCCGCTAGGTGGCAACCCCTAGCCCCTTTCGAAATTTCAAAATATTTCATATTTGGACTCACAAGGTCCAAGGCAAAAATTGGGCCGGGCCGCGTAGCTAATTTCAAAAGTCGGGGCGTTTGATGCACCCTAGTGTACATACATCTGTTCAGTCTGCTCACATACTCCCTCCAACATTTCCGTTTAGCTTGTTTTATGGTGCGCCTGCAGGCGGCTCTGGGCTGTAGTGCCTATAGATCTTTAAAGGGAATGTGGCACCTTTATAACGTGATTTTAACTGATATAGCCAAGTTGTAAAGCATGCCGGAAAACCCAGTACTCTATATATCATCTGTCTTGAAACTCAAAATTTCCGTAGAGAAAAGCTAAAAACTTCCTGAAATGTACCTCACATGTACCCTTAGCGGCAGGCCACAGTTGTGACCTGTTGGCGTGACGACATATGCTGACGTCATGGTATCAGCCAATCGAAGTCCTTGAAGCTTATTGAATATGGTAATGGCTGCCAGATCATTACATCATCCCCAGGCAGATATTTATTTTTTCCTAGAGGAGCATTTTAAAAATCAAAATATTGAGCTTATTGTACATTTTTTCAGAGAAATCATGGACGCTTCCATAATTTTCGGCTAAAAGTTCACGTAATTACTCTAAATTCAAGGATTCGACCAAGGTGCCACATTCCCTTTAACACGCGCACTGGAGGGGGCCTCGGAGGCCCCCCACCTGTTTTTCCGAGGTGGCCGGAGAACCGCCCGGAGCCGAAAAACGATACGTGGCCACATTTAATAGAATTTAATAGCGCGTCGATTGGAGAAGACTTTTTGAAAATCGGTCGAAAACTTTTTGACTTATAGGCTTTCAAAGTCAGACCTGCATTTTGAGATCGCCGTAGTCGCGCGGTCGGACCAGTTAGCTTGCATTGGGGACCGAGTTGTGACGTCATAACGCCATATAACCTGGATTATATGTCAAGGTCACTTCACATGAAAGTCAAGATCAAGGCCAAAGGTCCCAGGTCAAGGTCATTTCTGCACTTTCAAGGTCATTGACCACTGTGCTTCCGGCCAAATGACGGTACCCGGTCTGACATATATTATGCTATGACGTCATTGATAGGGTACCCAAATACCAAGGTCAAGGTCAAAGGTCATTGGGAAAGGTCAATCCTCATTTCCCGCCAAACAGTGGCTACAGTGTAGTCAAAGTGTACATTATAAGTAGTATACCATATGGGGACCTTAAAGGTCAATGACCTTGAATGACCTTGACCCAAAAATTGTGAGGGAGCCTCTTTGAGACCTCTTCTCTATGAAACTGGTCCGCCTTTAGCTTATTCCCGCCATTTCCCGCATAATCAGCATTTACCAATCGGTACCCAGCATGGCCAAGATTTGACCTTTACGACCTCGTTTGACCTTGAAGATACTGACCTAGGTCAATGAAAATTGGTCATCATGTAGACCACCATAGCCCCCACCCACGGCGAGAGGAGGTGGCCCTCTGTAGATTACGTACCGGCTATACATTGGCCACCCATCGTTACCTTCTTTGTGGGGAAGCGAGGCCGCCCTGCCTGCGTTGCGGTGCACCCTTGTCAGTCAGGCACGTGCTGACGTCCTGCCCTGGGTATAATGGAGAGAGAGCCACACACTTTGGCGAGAGACAGGAGCCTTTTGCTATGTCAGAGATGGTTGGTCGCGACTCCCGTTTGATCGAACAAGTGCTGACTTTCCTGAAGGCCATCAATTTTAGAATCATCTATGACCCTGGTTAAGCACAACATGCTCTGTGAGGATCTCAGATGAACACTGTTTGGCACACTGTAGCCTAATGTCTTGTGCACATACCCTGGGGTCCTCCGGGTGACGCTGCGCGGAGGGCTGCCTGGCGCGGAGCGCCCGACTCCCCTGTGGAGTCTCACGCCCCGTGCTGGGACTACACTGCCGTCCGGCGGAGGGCGGGCGTGGATCACATGAAAATGTGGCTTGCGCTCGTCTTCCGTAGGAGGGCAGCGCAGGGGGAGTCCGCCTGGGTGCCCAGCTGTTTGCTGGGCGCCCGGGCGGACTCAGGGACTCCCCCGTACTCCCGGGCCCCTGGGTCGGGGGTACGGAGTGGGCGTCGGAACTGACGCCCCGACGTCTCGTGCCGGGCGCTCTCTGCGTGGCGTTACCTGGTGGATCTTGTGGGGTGTCGGTTTTTCAGTACAGGAGGGACTGATGTTAGTAGTGTGTGCACTAGCCTGTGTCATCGAGGGGGTAATTTTTTCAGATCATGGGGAGACAGTGATTTTTTGTGGCGCATAGACCTTTTAAGACAATTGGTGCAAAAAAATTATAAAATAATCACTTTCCATTAAGCTAAACGACCAAGTATACTCCGATGCTGGTTCTGGGTATTCGACACTAGCGCCACCTACACTATGACATCAGCGACATCTATAAATAGTTACTAGGGACGCAGCAGCAGCCTGTCAAACCTGCATCAGACCTGCATCAGGACTCGTTTGCAGAGCAGATTGTAGAAATGTATATATCCAGCGAAAAAAAACTTGTGTTTTGGTTTTTAATGTCCAGTACAGGAATGGTGAGACATTTTTTAGGTGTCGGTTTTTTTAAAGGTTCCTGGGTGATGTTTGTTTTTATCAGCTGAATGTCCTATATCTGCAAATAAACACCGCGTACCTATTTATGAACTCATGGGTATTGAAACTCGCGAAGACCCCTTGCTCATGAACTGAGGCCTAGATATGCCGAAAACACGTTCAAAGACAGCTCATTACATTGTTGGCCACCCATCGCCGCTCCCTCCATCAAAACTACCTACCAGAGGTGATGCCCTAAACTACATCAGATTTTTAGAAAAAGAAAGAGATATCTACCGAAGCGCCCCCGGAACGGCTACCTTCCACAAGGTAGCTTCCGAGATAAGTGATATCTGGACGAAGGAGGGAATCCCTATCCACCATCCTAAGTACGTTGTGAAACGGCTTAGAGTCGAATACGACCTAATGAAGAAAGCCAACAAGATACCGTCAACAGCGAGAGCCTGCAATGACAATCTCCACTTCAGCCAGCTCTTCGACGTCGCGATCTGCAAGTGCGCATCGCAGGAGATCTGCTGTTGCCCGAGAGACTCTAAGATCCCTGACGAGGAGTGGTCGTTCGTATATGACCAGCGGCACGACCGCCAACTAACTCTTGGTGCCTGGGATCGGGCCACGACGGACCTACGAAATGCCCGCGCCCAGCGGCGGGAAGCGCGTCATCGACAGCATCACGGCGAAACTACAGATACTGGTGGTAAAGATGATGGAGCTGAGGGTATCAGCAGCAGCAGCATCATAACCAGGAGCGTGACTGAAGAAGGTAGCGGGAGTGCCAGCGGCGACCAAACAATGTACCCTGGAAACAATCGCGCTGGAAACTCTGCAAGTAGTTGTGAAACGCAGGATTGCGCAAACCTTGCGGGAGGGTCTTCAGAGACCATTCAGAACCCCTGGTCCTCTGCCGATGAAGATGGCGATGGATTATCTGATCCAGATTTTGTCGGTACGTTCACAGAGGTGGAGGAACGAAATTTCACGAGTCTACGTGAAACAGCACTGGCCGCAGATCGATACCACGTGTCTAACCGGGCCGCAGCGGCCATCATTAACGCATACCTCAACGACATCGGACAAAAAGAAAGGTCCAACATCGTCGATGCAAAGAAAATCTGGCGAGCACGCAAGTCCGTCCGCTTAGGAGGCAAGTCATGACAACGCAGATGAAATCCACGCGGCCGGTCTCACGAGCCTGTACTTTGACGGCCGTAAAGACGCAACGTGCGTCGAATACACAGCTCCGACTAAAGTGGAAGAGCACGTCGTCGTCATCGCCGAACCAGAAGAGAGATATGTCACCCACTTCACGCCGCTGTCAGGGAAAGCATGGGACCAAGTCATGGAGCTATACCCCATCGCGGTGGAGTACGGTGGCAACATCAAGGTGCTGGGCTTTGATGGCACTGCCGTCAACACGGGAACAAGTGCTGGAATATGTCGTCTCTTCGAAATCATAACCCAGACACCCGTGCACTGGTTTATATGCCAGTTACACGGAAACGAACTCAACCTTCGCCAGCTGTTCCATCATCTGGATGGGACTACAACGGGGCCCAAGTCATTTTCGGGACCAGTAGGAAAGGCGTGCGCGACGGATGTGTGGGAACGGGACCTAGTCCCTTTTGAAGCAGTGCCAGGAAACGTGCAAGACATCCCTGATGAGGTGGTGCGGGACCTTAGCAGGGACCAGCGCCATATGTACCCACATGGCGAGAGCAGTTCAAGACGGACACGTGCCAGCCCAGACGGCTAGCAGACGGATAGGCGCGCTGCACCATGCCAGGTAAGATGATGAGAAAAACATGGGAGATATGCGTTTTGACCCAGAGAAATTCATTCAAGCAGTCCATATAATTTGTTAATCCTCCGTATGAACTTATATTTTCAACTTGAAGTCCTTTTCATCAACACGTTGAAAACATGTTTAAAAAGTCATATATCTGTCTATTTGGTTGCTACGCCGCAGTTAAATGAATCGAAAATGTTACCATTGCCAAAAACGGTACAACACCGATAGTTTCAGTGAACCAGTGAAAATGTTTAAGTGTTCTCTAATTTTTTTTTTTGGGGGGGATTTTAGGGAACATGGACAGCGGCCCCAGCCACATTGTCGCCCGTGTAGAATGTACTGTTTTATGTTTATTCTCAATGCCAATATATAATTTTCTTGCTATTACAGGTGGCTGACGCTGGCTACCAGGGCTCTACGTCTGTTCGTGAGCACCCCGTCACCTACCATCGCGCTGAGGCACCTGGTGGAATTCATCGTTGTCCACTATGTCCCTATGTGGTTTACGATGAATTCCGCCAGATGCACCTCAGCGCGTGTGCGTAACGCAGGCGACAGACAGCAAGCCCTGGTAGTCAGCCATATAACAGAAAAATGCGTGAAAGGAAACAAACATAAAACAGTACGTTACGAACGTGAACCGCTGTCATATTCCCTAATTTAAAAAACAGCAAACATTTTCACTGGTTCGCTGAGTGTTGGCGGCGATATTAACGATTTTCGATTCGTTAACGACGTAGAAGGCTGAAGCTCTGGATATATGACTTTTTTAAACGTTTTCAACGTGTTGATTTCAAGTTAATGGATAAATACGGAGGACAAATTACATGGACTGCCCTGCTCTGGTCCAACGCGCTTATGCTCCATGTTTGTCATCGGCGCGCTTATCCACAGCCATAACAGTATGTCAAATCTTGAGCATGTGTGCTGCGCTGATGCTCCCGCACCCTTCATCGAGATATTACGCGTTTCCTGGCACTTGCTTCAAAGGGACTAAGGTGAGCTCCGCATCCGACGCGCACCTTCTGGCCCGAAACATAATTATCGGGCGATGGAGCAGCTGGCGAGGTGGTTAAGACCGACCAGCCCGGCTGTATAAACCAGTGCGCAGTGTCTGGGGTGCGTTCGGGTGATATTCCCTTGACGTGTTGACGCGGTGCCATCAACTGGCACGCTTGATGTTGCTCCACCGCGATGAAGCTGCGCTCCGTGACTGGTCCCTGACGGCGCGTGAAGGTAGTGACACTCTTGGTTCGGCGTGGCGACGACGTCGCTCTTCAGGCTGTCGCGCGTTGCGCTGGAGTCAGTCACAGGCTCGTGGTGCCGCGTGAATTTCGCTGCGTTGTCATGACTTGCCTGCAAACGCATGCTCGCAATTTTCTTTGCATCGACGATGTTGTTTCTTTCTTCGACGGTATGCGTTGGCCGACACGTGTGCCGATCTGCGGCAATTTCGTTTCACTCCCCGCTCTGTGAACTGCCGGTAAGGATCGGTAATCCGTCATGCTCTGAACACCCTCCCGTTTGCGCAATCTGCATTTCTGCTGCAGAGTTTCAGCGCGTGTTTCAGGCATTGTTTGATATGCTGTGCCGCTCCTGGTGCTGTTCTTAGCAGCCTTATTACCCTCCGGCTCCATCATCTTTCCTGTCTGCTATTTCACTGAATATAAACTCACTGAACACAGATCGCGCTCAAGTTAAATTGAAAGTCGTGGTCTCTCGAGCTGGCGAAGCAGATGCTCTTGCGTGCGCAGCGTCGCTTTGAAGAATTTATTCTCATCTGACGAAACTTTCTTCATTGGGTCATTGTTGACTTTCTAAACCATTTCCTGGAATAAAGGTGAATATCGCACTGTACTCGGAAACACGCTACGTGGAAGGCCAGCGTTCGAAATCTCGGCTAGATATCTCTTTCTTTTCTAAAAAAAATCTGATGTCAGACTGGGCAGCTTCTGATAGGTAGTGCGGAGAGTGGCCAGCTGTGTCTTTGGGCATGAAGCACTCGATTCATGAGCAGGAGACATTTCAACTACCCAATGAGTTCTAAACTCTTGCGCGGTGTTTATTTGCGGGTAGGACATTCAGCTGATAAAAAACAGAAACATCACCCGAAGTTTAAAAAACCGACGCCTATCGCACCATTCTGTACTGAACATTAAAACAGGCATTTTGGATATATGACCTGCTACTGTCTGCTCTGCAAACGAGTCTGACGATCACGAATTTGACTGGAAGCTCTTTCGCTGCATTATAGATGTCGCTGATGTCAGCAATTGCCAGGTGGCGCTAATTGTCAATACAGAACCAACATCGGAAAATATACCGATTTGGCTAATGGAAGTATTATAATTTTTGCGCCAATTAATACTTTTCCTAGCATGCTGTCTCCATGATCTGGCACCTCGGTGACACAGGCTAGTGCGCTGCTGGCAGATCCCTCCTGGCTCAGCGCCACGCAGAAGCAACACAGTCGGGCACGTCGGACTACGACGCCTCCTGCCCCGGTTGGGGGGCCGGGCGCGGCACGGCAGCTGGGCACCAGGCAGACTCCCCTGCGCTGCCCACTCTACGGAAGACGAGCGCAAGCCTGACCTCATCAGCCGCCGACGTGATCCCGGCAGTGGCTACGGGAAATCCGAAGCGCTGCGCCAGCCCTCCGCTGGCATCACGGGTATTAGACTGATGTGCTTAATCTGAGACCTCACGAAGCATGTTGGCACAACCGCTAGACCTGTTCTAAAATTGATGGCCTTCAGAAGGCAGCACTGACGGGGTCGTAATCTCTGACGCCAACCTGCTCTCTCGCCAAAAGTGGCTCTCCCGTGCGGGGCAGGACATCGGCGTGCCTGACGATTACCGGCGCGCGGCCTGCCCCGCAGAAGACGGCTGATAGTGTCTGCCGAAGCCTGCGCAAGAAACCACCTCTCACCGTAAATGAAATATCTATAATGATATTTTCATTGACTAGTCAGCTTCAGATCTGTAATTACCAATGTGAAACAGCGATTAACCGAATGGCGGGAATAAAGCCCGAGAGGGGTGTCTCAGGCTCCTCTGGCTGGGTCAGATCGTTCAGGAACTGGAGTCCCCGCGCGCATAATCTTTGACTGCACTGCTGGCACTGTTTGGCGGGAATGGTTGATGAACCTTATTTGGAGCGCCGCCCTATCCCGGCTGACGTCGCCAGCGCTATCGGACCGGGTGATGACCCGGAAGCTACGTCAATGATAGCGAGTGCAGTGACCTGGGGACCTTTGGCACTGATGCTGACTTTCATGTGGTGACTGCTGGCAAATCCAGATTCGGCGTTGCTGACGTCGGCTCTGAACGACGCCACCGGCGATCTCAAATGCCTGGAATAAACACATGAAAAGTTTATGACGATTTTCAAGGGTCTTCTTGTCGACAGCTGTGTAAATGTGACATATCATTTCGGCTTTCAGGCTGATTCCGCCTCGAAAAACGGTGGAGTACTTTCGAACCCCTCAGTAGAATCAATGACATCGAATCCTTGGTGCAGTATTCCGAAGAACTTTTTAGCCGAAAATTGAAAAACAATAAACTCAATGTTTGATTTTAAAATGCTCCTCTAGGAAAAACTGCTGCAAGGTGTGTAATGATCTGGCGTAGCCGTACTGTATTCAATAAGCTTCAGAACTTCGATTGGCGATATGACGTCAGCATATGTCGCCAACGGAACAGCGCATAAATTTATGTGGTACATTTCAGGATTTTGCTTCTCTACGGAAAATTTGAGTTTCGGAAGCGTGACCTGCTGGATTTTTCCAATACTACAACTGTCTCTCGCGATCATTCACTTTAAGTTAGGCGCACGGAAACCGCCTGCAGCACTCATGCTAAGCTAAACAGGCTGTGGATGTATGGCTACGCTAGGGTGCATCAAACGCCCCGACTTTGAGGCCAACTACGCGGCCGGCAGCGGACACTGTAATCCAAATATGAATATTTCGAAGAACTAGAGTGCCGCCTAGCGGCAAGGATTTTGGTACGATTTTTGGATGCGCTGAACGCAGAGTCGCTACTCATTGTGGTGAACTGTTTGTGACCGAAACGCTGTAAAGCTGAATTGCATGCTTGAACTCATGGTTACAGGCACATCTTTGGGAATTGCTTCTAGCGGTGAAAAAATCAGTTTTGCCATTTCATTTCATTAAATGTGTGGACAGGCTATGCCAACCCTGATCAGCTGAAACGAACGCCTCGGTACTGCGGCGGACTCGGCCTGATTTCTTATATGACTCGCGTTGTTTAACTGGTCACTAGCACGTATGTTTGGGCGACGCATCTCAGTTTTACTGTAATTTGATCTCTCGTACGCACATTGGCGACGAAGCTAATTGGCGAGGCTGGTTTATGAAGCAATTGCTGATTACACCGTGATATCAAAGAGGGCAATTAGATGCAGCCTATCGAGCGACGGTGTGGCGGGAATTGCTCGAACACGGTAACGAGCATGATGTTCTCAACACAGTCAGACACGGTCTCGATCGGCCGCCACATCCCAGAGCAGATCGGCGAACTGATGCTGCGGACAGTACTAAATCCGGGGGGAAGCGTCCCGTCAGTGTGAACAGACTCGATATTGAAATTCCTGCTTACTTATGAATTCTAGCAAGCCGGCCCGTTCATTATACACTGAAGAAAAACCAGACTAAGTAGCAAT